>PVJO010009663.1:29888-70766 GCA_004026905.1 Hystrix cristata | reverse complement strand
ACAAACTCACTGAGAAAGAAATAACAGAAGTTATTCCGTTCACAATTGCATCGAAAAAAATGAAATACTTAGGAATCTATCTAACAAAACAAGTAAAAGATCTTTTCATTGAAAACTACAGTACTCTAAAAAAGGAAATTGAAAGAGATCTCAGACAATGGAAAGACATCCCATGTTCGTGGGTAGGAAGAACCAACATGTGCTGTTTATTCTTAAATATAGCTGGGAAGTTATTTTTTTTAAAGCTGTGAGTGATTTTATGACTTTAGAAACAGTAAAATATTTCAGATAATGCAGCAAATCACAATGCTGGAAATAACAATTCTATAACATTCTCCTAGCATTGATTTCTTAGGAAGCAAAATATTTAATTTAGTTTGTGATAAAAGTCACCCATTCTGATGCAGGGTCTGAGAATATTGACAAATGTCTACAGTCATGTGTCCACACCAAAATCAATGTAGAGAAAAGTCCATACTCCCCAAAGTGCCTCTGCAGTAGACATTGCCCCACTCCAACTCATGTCCACCACAGATCTGCACTCATAATTTACCTTTTCCAGAAAGTCATATAATTGGGCTTATTCACCATGAAGCCTTTTGAGTATGGCTCATTTCACTTAAAGCATTAGAAATTCTTCTATGTTGCTGCGTGAGTCAATTGGAGATTTTCTGGCTTGGTTTTGTTTTTCTGTTTATTGCTGTGCAGTGTTCTGTTGTGCGATTGTGCCATGGTTTGATTTTCCATTGATCAATTGATTTGTTTGCCACTTTGGGTAGTTATAAATAAAGCTGCTTAAAAATTTCCACACAGATTTTTATGCGAATCTAAAAAGGTTTTTTGTTTTTTGCTTGTGTTAACTGACACATTTGTTAACAATTATCTATGTCATATTAATCTGTAATTTTTAAGTGTGTTGGTAAAAATTCAAGTTCTCCCAGGGGAAACAGGTGCCCTAGTTTGAAGAATATAAGCATAGGTAAGTCCATATCCAAGATAATATACTTAGCACTTAATTAAAATTTGGAAAGTGCTAGGGATACAAAGATGCCTTCCAAAATAAAGTTAACTGTGAAGCTTTAAGAATGCCCAACAACTGATGAATGGCTAAAGAAGATGTGGTTTTTCTACACAACGGAGTACTACACCGCCATAAAGAAGAATAAACTAGAGTCATTTGTATGTAAATGGATGTTCCTTGAGAACATACTCTTAAGTGAAATAAATCAGACACTTATCAGTACACATCGAATTGTTTCTCTGATATGAGAAACCATAAGTGTAAATAAGGACAAAGGGGTATAATAGATACTATGTTAAAAAAAAAAAAGATAGTATTCAAAAGAAAGGAAAACTAAATAGGGAAAAGCAGGATAAAGAAGGAAGGTTAAAAGAAAAGTAAAATGAAAGGAAAAAAATGGAAAAATGTAAATAAACTTGTTGCAAATAGGGAGGGATGGGTGAGTGGAAGGGAGGGGAGGGGAAGGGGGGGAAACCAAGATACAACATGTACAGGTACAAAATAACCATGTTGATTATGATCATTATGTGTACGATGTACCAATACATGTTCTTGGTAAAAATAAAAATCCAAAAAAAATAAAATAAAATAAAATAAAATACTCAGACTAGTCAGTATTGTTTTAATAATGATTCTTTCAGAACTTTCACAACTTAGTTGAATGCTTCTGTTGCCCCAAGAGAAACATGTAAGAAGACATGAAAACTTAAATTTAAATTCCCCTAATAACTCAAAATCTGAATGATCAGCACTGATTTTCAAAAATATTTTAACTCTGAAAAAAATAATAATTCTTTTTTACTGTAAACTGCCTGCAAGGAACTTACAGGTTACTAGGGGCAGATCATCTGGCTCCAGGAGAGATAAGTGGCAACCCAGGAGGGAAGATTAATAAGCACAGATGGAGCTCAGAGTTGGCAACTGTAGGAAAGACGTGGAGGTGGAGGTCAGGGGACATAAGGGCAAAATTTACCGTGTCTTGAAGAAAATGCAGAATATTTCACTTGAAGTTGCAGGCTTCTTCGGCGGTGGGTACACCCTGAGCTGTGAAGGCAATACAGACAGGCTCTCAGCATTCTTTTCCCGTCCTGTGCAGCTCTAATGAGTCACAATACCACCCAAGACAGTTAGAAAACCCCTTTCTCACCCAAATGGCAAAATGCAGTTGTCTGTGTATTCACAGCACATCGCTAATTGTCACCTCCTAAATTTGTCTGATAATATCCATGTGATAGATACACAGCGCAACTATTAAATTTGGAGAACATTAACAGAGAAGGATGAAGGACTAATGAGTCATTTCCAAATAAAGCCATCTGATTCCATTTGTACAACAAACTAATTGAAGGCAGATGGAGCTAAGTTTCAACTCACGTACAGTTTTACAGACCAAAAAAAAAAAAAAAAAAGTGTCTGTCTGTAACACTAACATGAACACTCTCTTAGCAAGTTCCCCAGACTGTTCCCAGCTACCATATCACAGAAGAAAACTGAGCAGCATTCACGTAAAACTACTTTGCACAAAAAGCACATAAGTACGTGTACTCTCCCTTTTCCAATTCTCCTTCTTTTCCTGGTTTTCTTCCTTGCCCCTATTCCATCGCCACCCATCTCACTCCTCCTTTCCTGCGGACACATACAACAAGTGTGCACAAAAGCCATCAAGGAAACATATTTATTTTTAAGCTTAGGATACTTGTTTCTAGAAATATAATCAATAAGAAGCACAAAGCAATCAGATATTAAGTACTGAATTTTAAATGTGGGAAAATACGTATAACATATGTATAGTTACGCCATACATTTATTACTTATCAATATGGCAAATATGAATTACACGTCTCACGTGCACAGGCACTAAGAATACAGAGTTGGCATACACAACGGTTACCCTCACTGTACCCAGCCTAACGGTGGACACAGAGAGACGGAGCAGTTCTAATCTGGGGCAGTTTACGGTGAAAGAGGGAGAGTAACACACCGTGTGTCCCGAGAGCAGAGGAAGGGGCACCTTTCCCAGACTGAGTAAAATCCTAAAGGATATAAACCTGGAGCTGAGCTTTGAAAATGCAGGCAGAAGGAAGGCAGATAAAGGAATCCCAAAGCAGGGATGTCCCAATCGGAGGATGCAGCAAGTGAGGGACGTTTTGTGAAACTGCAAATGGTTTCGTAAGGCTGTACCTCTGAGTCGCATTGGAGGGCTGTGATAAACCTGAATTCGTCACATTTTCAGTTCATAAGATCCTCACTTTCCAGCCATGATGTAACCCTTCACTTCCCACAAGTCGAGCATTTTCAAATGAACATGGAGTTGGTGGAGTTTCTTCAGAGGATTAGATTCGTGTTCACCTTCTGTGTGGGCCCTGGTCACAGTATAGTGCCAGGCAGGGAGTCCTGCAAGTGGCCTTCCGTGGCAGGGCCTGTCCCCTCTAACCAACACCCCTTTCTCCATTTCTTCCTGGCCACACAGCACAGTAGCCTTCCCTGGCCTCCTTGCTGATAGGTGGCACCATGTAACTAAGTCCTGAGAAGACAGATTGGATAAAGCGTCTACACTGCTTCCTCACCTGGTCCACAGAGAGCAACCTTTGAAACTCTTCTTCCGGTTCTACAGTGGTCTAAAACAGCAAAGAGGACAGCACTGTGAGACGGAGGCACCTGTGTCCCAGAACACTGCTGAGGCAGAGGCCATGCACCCATCCACACTGACCTGGGGCAGGAGCACAGAATAATCCTTTACTGTGTTAAACCACTGAGGTTTTAGGATTGTGTTATTAAATCAGTTAACCCAAGCTCAGGGTATTTGTTCTATCTTCTAAACCCATATTCTCCAGTATATGTTTAATTTACTTGATTATTTTTGTTTTTATATACTGAGTGTCAGTATAGAATATCAGCATACTAAGCCAACATGACTAATTTTTGCCAGTTTCTTCATAGAAGTCTCAAAGCCTGACACACAGCTCTATACCAGCTAATTAGAAAATCATCTCTGAAGAAGAAAATCTTTCAGTTTTAAATCTAGGGTCTTCCTCCCCCCAAAAATATCCTAAAAATATATTTACCATTTATGTTCTTCCCGCATATCATTTATTACTTTCCTTGCTCACTGTGTGTTTGTCTCATTTTTTTCTTTATTCCTCTGTGCTAATCTTACCCTGTGGTTTTCTTCTCTGAGAAGCAACTTTTTGTGATCAATAATAATGATGTAATAATATCTAATATTCAGGGCCTTAAGAATTCCTCACTCTGTGGTTTTGAGGCAGGAACGCCCCAGGGCCCAAATACTGAATTCTGACAAAGAGTCATAAAATCCTTTTTTTTTGAGACAGGGTCTGGCTATGCAGCAGGCTGGCCTTGGACTCACTATGTAGCCCAGGCTGGCCTCGAACTTGCAGCTATCCTCCTGCCTCAGCCTCCCGAGTGCTGGGATTACAGGAGTGCGCCACCGTGCCTGGTCATAAAACCCTTCCAGCTCTTTAGAAATGATAATGAGATAAATAATGGCTTACCCAAACTGACTCTAGTCACACCTTTATAATCAAACTCCACCCCCCTTCATTCTATCACCCACACATCAGAGATAGGACTTAGCAAGACTTTCTACTTTTGTAACCCCGCCCACACACTGCAAAACCAAAACCTAGCTCCCCATGTAAACCCCAAGACTTCTGCGTTCGGGGCCCAGGTTTTCAGAGTACAAACTCTCCTGGGTCCGTCAACATAACCTGAGTTCTCCAGCTCTCTGAGTCGCACTTGGTCTCTTGCAGAGCTGTAACACTGAGTTTTAACACGGAGTTATGACGTTTTGCTGTAACGTTTCAACACAAGTTAATTTACTTTAACAAGAAAACAACCATCTTAACCATTCATATTTAAACTGTTTTACAAGTACATTTTTAATAATAAAATGATCAATGCTTATTGAAAAATACTTTAGAAATACAAAAATTTTTTAAAAGAAAACAATTTTATTCTCCATTGTTCCTAATTCCCACCAAGCAGCAGCCAACTTGATCTTATTACTTTTTACTTTTGCGTTTTACTTTATTAAATTTTTGTATTACAAAAATTATACAAACTTGCAGAAACAAGTATGACATGCAAACGTGCACAAAATAGTAAATTTTTTCATCTTCTTCGCTATCCCACTCCTAGTATTGCAGAAATTGACTGTCGAGAAACCAAGCACCACTTAGAGAGTTGGAGAACTCAGGTTTATTTGCGTCAACAGACCCAGGAGAGTTCACACTCCAAGACCCTGGGTCCAAACAAAGTGATTTCAGGGTTTTTAAAGGATTTTACAACCTCTCATTTTGCTATAAGGAGAGGATTTGAAAGTTTCTCTATGATTGGCTCCTAGACACACACTGGTACACTTCTGCATTTCTGGTGAGGACCACACAGGTAATGAGTACAGAATGTGAGGGGAGAGGAGCTTGACTCCAAAGGTGTGTGACTAGGGGCAGATCAGGTCAGCCATTAACCACCCCATTACCATTTCCAAAGAGCTGGGGAAGGGCTTTATGACTCCTTGTCAGGCTCTAGTCTCCTGCAGTGGGGCTTTCCTGCTTCACTAGAAGTAACCTTGCGTTCTTTATATATTCTAGATGTTAGAACCTTGACTGAGGAGCAGCTGGCAAAGATTTTTTTCCCAGTCTGTTGCTTTTCATCCTGTTCTATTAATGATTTCTCTTGCTATGCAAAAGCCTTTTAGTAGGATGAGGTCCCAAGCACTGATTCTTTGTATTATTTCCCGTGCAGTCTGGGTTCTGTTCATAAATTTTTTCCCTACCCCTATGTCTTCGAGAGTTCTTCCTATTCTATTCTCCAGTATGTTTAGTGTTTCTATTTTAATATTTACATCTTTGACCCACTTCAATTTTAGTTTAGCACATGGTGACAGACATGCATCTAGTTTTAATTTTCAGCATGTGGCCAGCCAATTTTTCCAGCACCATCTGTTAAAGAAGCTATCTTTCTTCCAGTGAGGGTGTTTGGCTCCTTTGTCAAATACGAGGTATTTAAGTGTGTTTGGAGTTGTTTTTGCATCTTCTAGCCTGTTCCATTGGTCCTCAGGTCTGTCTTTGTGCCAGTACCATGCTGTTTTTATCACAGTAGCTTTATAGTATAATTTCAGGTTGGGGATTGTGATGCCTCTTGCTTTATCCCTGTTCCCCAGGATTGCTTTCGCTATTTGTGGTCTCTTCTGGTTCCAGATAAATTCCATGATTGTTTTTTCTACTTTTGTGAAGTATGTTAATGGTATTTTGATTGGAATTGTGTTAAATCTGTACAGTAATTTAGGAAGTATGGCCATTTTCACTATGTTGGTTCTTCCTACCCAAGAACTTGGTATATCTTTCCATTTTCTGATGTCCCTTTCAATTTCCTTTTTTAGAGTACTGTAGTTTTCAATGTAAAGATCTTTTACTTGCTTTGTTTGATAGATTCCTAAGTATTTCATTTTTTCGGATGCAATTGTGAAAGGAATATCTTCTGTTATTTCTTTCTCAGTGAGTTTGTTATTTGCATATAGGAATGCTATTGACAAAATCAACCTCCCCCAAATTTAAAGACCCAATCCAAAAATGGGCATCTGAAATGAATAAACAATTTTCAGATGAAGAAATAAAAATGGCAAATAAACATACGAAGAAATGTTCAACATCACTGGTCATTTGAAAGATGCAAATCAAAACATCACTAAGATTCCATCTCACTCCAGAAAGAATAGCTATTATCAAGAAATCAACCAACAAGTGCTGGCGGGGCTGTGGGGAAAAAGGTACCGTTCTCCACTGTTGGTGGGAATGTAGACTAGTCCAACCACTACAGAAATCAGTATGGAGAATCCTCAAAAAACTAAATCTACAGGTTCCATTTGATCCAGCTATTCCCCTGCTTGGTATTTTCCCAGAAGAATTGAAAACCTCATACCATAGAGATATATGAACAACCATGTTCATAGCAACACAATTTGTAATCGATAAGTCTTGGAAACAATCCAAATGCCCAACAATTAAGGTATGGCTAAAGAAGGTTTTTCTACACAATGGAGTACTACTCCGCCATAAAAAAGGATAAACTAGAGTCATTTGTGGGTAAATGGATGCACCTCGAGAACATACTCTTAAGTGAAATAAATCAGTCACGCATGAGTAACACATCAAATTGTTTCTCTGATATGAGAAACCATGAGTGTACATAAAGACAAAGAGGCATAATAGATACTAGGTAAAAGAAAGATAATATTCAAAAGAGAGGAGAGCTAGAAGGGGAAAAGAAGGAAGGGAAAAGGGAAAAAAGGGGGAAAAAATGGAAAAATGTAAATAAACCTGCTGTAAATAAGGAAAAGGGGGAATGGAAGGAAGGGGTGGGGAAGGGGGGAACCAAGATACGTCATGTATAGGTACAAAATAACCATGATAAATGGGATCATTATGTATACAATGTACCAATGCATGTTCTTGGTAAAAAATAAAAATTTTAAAAAAAAGAAGTAACCCTGCGAACAGTGAGGTAGACATCTTTGAAACCTCTCCAAGTTCAAACAAAAGAATACATTTTTTTAATTTTATATAAAACATGATTTATGGTTTTATTTCTAATTTGCTTTGTCTTTTAACCATGTATTTCATATATCCTTCAAAGACAATAAACGTGGGCTTACTTCAACCTCTTTGGTAATGACTTAAAATTCAGTAATATGCAGTGAACAAGAGTATTCAGTATTTTCTCTGTTGATACTCAGTTTTTCAAATTTCTTAGTGAGAAAAAAAAATCACCACTACAAGCAACCTTGCGATAAACATACTTCCACATAGTGGATGCAGCCAAACCGAGTAGCGGAAGGTCCCTCAAGAAGTCAGCCCTGAGGTCTGAGCCCCTCTCACTAGTCTGGGGTGAGATTTCATCGTTTTGTGATGTCTGAGTGCCACTCGCCAATCTGGTCTTCCTGCAGGTGTCTCACATGTCTGTGGCAGGCTAAACTTCTTTAAGTCTGTGGTTTAAAATGTTGTGACGTTTCTTCTAGTTAACAACATTCAGAAACAATTTCAGAAAGCAACCCTCGCAATCCAAAAACCAGAACAACTTTCTAAATAATTGTTTGGAACAATTTCTTGAACGTTAGTTGAACACAAATCTCTTCGAAAATCTATTGAAACTATTGATTCTCTCTCCATAAAAAATGCATAGATCCATTTGCATGTAATTTCAGGGGATTTGTGTGGATTTCTCCTGAGCCTATCAAAGTATTCTTGATGCACAGTTTAAGAACCTTTGATTTAAAGGCATTAGTAAGACACAACATCCTAAATGGACAAGGTAAAATTTTTAAAAATAAGACTGCTTGCCGTCTTTCTAAATATAATGAGCAGAAAAGACAGCTAATAAAAAATATCCAGTTTATCTCCCTCAGATCTGCCCTAGAATCATTGTCATGGATATGATGTGTCTATGTTCCCTAATCTGAAACCTCTTTATAATTTATGTCTTTCTGAGCTTTAGGGGGTTTTTTGTTTGTTTTGTTTTGTTTTGTTTTGTTTTGTTTTGTTTTGTTTTTGGTGCTGGGGATTGAACTCCAGTCCTTGTGCTTGCAAAGCAAGCACTTTAACCACTGAGCTAAATCCCCAGCACCTATAATTTATGTCTTTCCTTAACTACTCTTAAACTGACCTTTGTGTAATTGCAAAATCTGTCTCAAACTCAACTTACTTATTCTACTCTTTGGAAAGATTCAGGGATATTCGATTAAAATTTCCTCATTGAGTCTTATTGCATTCTTTTTTAAATTAACACATATTAGGGCTGGAGATTTAGCTCAGTGGTTAGAGTGCTTACCTTGCAAGCACAGGCCCTGAGTTTGATCCGCAGCACCAAAAAAAAAAAAAAAAAAAAATTAACACATATTAATTGTACATATTGTGAGACCCTTGATTAATATATTTATTGACATCGCTTTAAATTTTGTAAGGTACCACTAAAATTTTAAATAGGAATAAACATAGACGCTCATTGGAGGGAGCAAAAACATTGGCTCCTCTCTGTCGTCTGTAAAAATTTACCCTTCCGGGGTAAGTTAAAAACCGAGATATAGATGAGTTAAAATCCAAGATGGCTTAAAATCCCTGATTATTTAATTCCAATCCCTTATTTTTCACTCCTTCTATCTTCCATGAGTTTCTGTCAACTGTGTTGGTAATGATGCTTGCATACATGCTAAATAATAGGGAAGATTTAGCAAAAGTTTTTTAGTAGGTAGTTGCTTTACTAGAACACAAAGTTGATTTACCATAAAGTTGTTTTCATTCAACACAGCTAACTACCCTTGTATATGAACCATCAGGACCCCAATGTATTAAAATATTGCATATATTAGACCTTCCATCCTGTGCCTTTTAAATATTGCTACACTAGCAATATTTGCTGATTTTTCTTGATAGCAGATGTAGAATAGATCATTTCATCACGTTTTATTTTAAAAGATTCAAAATGTACACACCGCAAGTCGAACAGCTTAGATATAAATAGAACTGGCATTTGACTTTCTACAGCAGGATAAGATGTTTGTTCAGCAGTTTCTCTTCCAGGAAGACAGGAAGGTGCTGCTTCTATGCTAATGTTAACAGCACTGTCATTTCTACTTTCTCCTGGAGTAACTGTGGTTACCTTTCCCACAGCTGCCAGGGCCAATGAACAGCCTTCACTCAGGATAGCAGCTTGTAAACACTGAGTTGCCATGCAACTGAAGTTCCATTATCCAAAGGTTGCTCTGCTATCGTGCCTACTATCAAAGAAACAAACAAAAAAATTCATAGTAACTTTAATTCATATATTCTAACTCCCTAAGATAATTTCCAAGAAATCCTTCTAATATACTGCCAGTTAGATTAGCACCACCTTTTCTTTGAACACACAAAATCAGGGACTATATGCCTCTATCCATTTATAATAATATTAAGTAAGGCCAGTTAACACCTAGCTACTGAGGGAGGTGGAATATCCTGCTAACATCTGGCTGTTAAAAAAAAATACCATACAAATTATCAAGCATTTGATTAACCAGAGAACTCTACCAGACCTTAGGTAAATGATAAAGCCATCAGTTGCACGGCAACGGATTCGGGTTAGCAAGGAAGGGACCAGAAGGGAGGAATATTTAAACTTATGGCAGCCTACACTGGCTGGATTTAGGCCCGATGGAAAGTCAACCCCCCAAGGACCATTTGCTACCTGTGAGGGGTACAAATGAGTGTCTCCTGTTCACAGTGAGAGAGGACATCTCTGAAGGTCAGCTCTGACCTCTTAGAAACAAGAGAGCTGCATGTCAAGTTTGGCTCTTCTGGGTCTGACAAGTGTTTTCACGGTTTACTTGGATGTCTTCAGAAAGATGTGGACACTACCGTAAGACCAAGTAATTGAAAATATATGCAGTACTGCTCTACACCTGGCGATGTGCTTCAGGAAGAGATTTAATAAATAGAAAAGGAAAAGAAGAGTAAGAGCTTAGTTAGAGAAAGTCTTTTCAAACCACAATTTATACATCAATATAAATGAATGGCTGGAATGACTCAGTGGTGTGTAACCTCTACATCCCAGCCATTGCTAACAGAGTGTGCGGAAATGAGAACTTCAGGCAATCAGTAGTGTGAGACTAGGATCAATCCTCCATCTCTTTGTGCAGCGCACACAATTATCACCTATCTTTTCGCAACACGAGGGTTTTGCCCTGATCCCAGCACCTCTTGCTGCCCACTGGTGGCCCAGGGGCTGGCGTAACACAGCGCCTTTCCTTCCCCAAGTAAGAACTCTCCTGCCCTGTGTCCCGGGGGCCTGCTTGCCTCTTCCTGCAGTTAAAGAAAGAAAGGGTTTCCTAGGGCTTAGAGACATCTCAACCTAGATCATCGTCACTTCCGCCGTGTACAGGAAGCACGCCTTTTCCTTCTGCAGTCATGTCAGCTGCCGCCTCTCCTTCGTGAAGGGTGCTGCGCATCCCTCCATTTCGGCACAACTTTTTAACTAATTAACTTCATTCTTCAGAGAAGTTTTAGGTCCACAGCAGAATTGAGCAACTGAGCAGAAAATGCAAAGTTTCTCTAACCTACATTTATGCATAAATTTTATGTAAGTTGCTCATTAATGAAACAAATCAATTTAAGCCACTTTTTTCTTATTCTAAAGATTGTAGACCTCTCAAACATTTCCTTTATTTTGTTGAAAACGTATCTGATCCGTAACATTAATGATTACAGGAGAATTCAGGAGATGATTTCAGGAGAATTAAATAATTTGCCATTAAAATGCAGAAAAACAGTAAATATAATGGCACAAATTCCTCAACAAGAATGTAATTATAATGTATCCCAAATACACTGTAATTTAAAAAGAAACTAAAAGAGCAATCACTTAAAATAAAAACTTCTGGATGTTAGTGAATAAATAAATGAAACCCGCAAGATAAATATAAATTAATATCTTTTGAATCTCAATCTAAAAATCGACACAGATGAAAGGGGAAAAAATGGTAAAGTGTAGCTACACTTGTTGCAAATAGGGAGGGGTGGGTGAATGGAAGGGAGGGGGGGAAGGGGGAAGGGGGGGAAAACCAAGATGTATCATGTACAGGTACAAAATAACCATGTTGATTATGATCATTATGTATACAATGTACCAATGCATGTTCTTGGTAAAAATAAAAATAAAAAAATAAAAAATAAAAAAATAAAAATCGACACATTTATCCACACTGTAGGATCCACATTGATTGCTACTCTTCAGTTTGTATATTAGTAAGTAATAAATAATGGTGGTGGTGGTGCTATTTACAATAGCACAATAAATCCATCAAAAGGAAGGGAATACAATTTAATTATAACAGAATTTCATCTGTTAAGACTATAAAATGTAGGAAAAAAATATGTTTAGAGATCTGGCATCAGTTAGCTAAATTAAAAGGCCAAATCTAATAAATCAGAATGCCAAAGTCTACTCTGGCTTTGTCTTGAACTATACTATTTTCTGCCTATGTTGATAAAATTAACCATACCATGCCAGGTTTCCACTTGCCTTGGGACTATGTAGACATAGTCTGCATGTGGAGACAAAGCTTTGGAACAGCTAAGGTTATTTTTTAGTAAAAACTGATGTGGTCAGCAGCCCTGGGGACATGACCAGGAAGCCAAAAGGACCTCGTTGTAATTCTAGAGTGCTCACTCTCCTCACTCCCGATCCCAGACCTGGAAGTTAGAACTATAATCACACCAGGCTTAGAAGCATCCCATAGTTCCAGGAATCACTTCAAGAACACTAGAAAACTCTTGGAAAAATCTCTCTGCAGGGAACTTTTCTAAGTCTGACCTAAAACATTGTCTCCCCATGGGAAAGAAAAGAGATTAATTGCCTAAAAGGCTGTTTTTCTAAGTATGGTTTAATACATCTATTGTGGAAATAAACCAAGACCAATTAGATGAGAACAAGAAAAGACTGTTTATTCAGAGCTTGCTGGGGCCGGGGAATCCACCACCACCACTTGTGCTTTGGTGAAGCCTGCCGGGTAGGCAGAGGAGTGGGACAGCTGTGCAGAGGAAGAGAGAGACTCCAGAAGCTGGAAGCCAGGTGTGTGCTAGCTAGACGCAGGCATATGAGGGCAGAGAGGAGCCTATTTGGCTTTATCTGATAGCCCCTAAGCTGAAAGTGAGGGCACAAACTAGAAAAACTGAAATTTAGTAATCAAGTCTGGGCATTTGGGCCAATAGTTACAGAAGTTGGTGTTTAGCTTCCTACGGGCCTTCCATGTTTTATTGGGCTGTCTGTGGTAGAGGAGGAAATTTTTTTTGTGGGCAGATAGCTGCAGGTTGAGATATCTGATTACATCCAGGTATAATTCGGTCTTTGAGTGTCTGTATATTCAGCTTCTCAGTCTGAACATATTTTCCCGAAAGGAATATATCTATGCACATTACAATAAAAGGATGTAAGGGAATTTGTAATACTACAAAGATTCATTAAAATTCTATGTCCAAAATTGTACTTGTTTGTCATTCTAATGTCGCTATTAGAGGAAGGAAGATGTATGAGAAGAAACCTGTTCCCTCGGGTCTCCAATGAAAAACCGTAATGATGTGTGTTAGTTCTGTTACTGCTATGCCTCAACAAAAAAGATGTCCAAACAAAATCGAAGTGCTTCTTATTCATAATAATCTAGCAACTGCTAAATGATCCAAGATTTATCTTCATCAATCTTTGTACTTATCTAGATGAGACATCACCGTATAAGGCTTTCATGACTCAAGTTCTTTCTTTATTATTGTTTCCACTTATTGTTATATATTGTTGTAAGTTGTTCCTTCACTTGTGTGGTCGTAGCTGGCTCAGCACCATCCTTGTGTTCTAGCCTATGGAAATGGGGAAAGAGAAGTACAGGAAAGTGCTCCCTAGAAGAATATGGAATGGTATCATCTCTCCTTTATTTTTCTCTTCTTTACTTATATTTTAGATTGCTCATGTAAGAGAAACCATGTGATATTTAACATTCTGTGTCTCACTTATTTCACTGAATATTTTGGTTTCAAATTCCATTCATTTTCCTGCAAGTGACATGATTTCATTCTTCTTTATGCCTGAGTAATATTCCATTGTGTATATCCACATTTGCTGTATCTATTCATCTGTGGATGGGCATCTAGGCTCTTTCCAGAGCTCAGCTCCTGTGAATGTGCTGCTATAAACATGGGTATGTGTGTATCACTATAAAATGATGTCGTTAACTCTTTCAAGAATACACCCAAGAGAGGTACAACTGTGTCAAATAGAATTTCTATTTTCAGTTTTTTAGAAATTTCCATACTGATTTCCAGAGTGGTTGTACTCATTTACATTCCCACCAACAATGTAAGAAGGTTCCTTTTTCCCCACAACCTCACCACCATTTGTTGTTCTTGATGACAGCCATTCTGACTGGAAGAAGACGAAATATCAGAGTTGTTTGATTTGCATTTCCCTAATGGCTAAGGGTGGCAATCATTTTTTCCACATATCTCTTGGTCATTTGTTTTTCCTCTTTGGGGAAGGATTTATTCAGTTCATTTGCCCAGTTTTTAATTGGGTCAGGTGTTGGGGGGGTAGAATTTTTTAAGTTCTTTATGTATTTTAGATATCAGTCTTTCTTCTGAGGAGTAGCCGGCAATAATTTTCTCCCCTTCTGTAGGTTGTCTCCTCACTTTATTCGTTGTTTCCTTTGTTGTGCAAAAGCTTTTTATCTGATGTACTGTAATCCTCCTTTTCGATCCTTGGACTTACTTCCTGTGCTATATGAATTCTGTTCAGGAAGTGGGTGGCTGAGCCTAGGGCTTCAAGAATTGCCCTTATATTATCTTCCAGGAATTTCAAAGTTTCTCTTTTTATATTTAGGCCTTTGATCTTTTTTATTTAATTTTGGTACCTGGTGAGAGATATGAATCTAGTTTCAGTCTCTGCCTGTGGATAACCAGTTTCCCAGCGCTGTTTGTTAAGAGTTCATGGGGTTGATTCTGTGTCCCCTGCTCACTGTTAGTGGTCTAGAAGATGTGATGGCAAAATATGATGAATGTTCAAATTTTTAAAAATTAGTACAGCAAAAGACACATTGCCATTGATCGCTCCATACTCCTCCTCACTTTGAACACGCTCATCCCATCGTCCCTGCCACTTCCTGCAGCTGTTCTGGAATCAGCTTTCCTGAGTGTCTTTGGTAGCGCCGTCGTTGCAGTCTCAATGTCCTGAATCAATTTAAATGTTTACCTTTTATGGTTACTTTGACTTTAGAGAAGACACAGAATTTTCAAGTGCCGGATCCAAGGAATAGAGTGGATGAGGACACACTGTAATATTTTTGTGAGCCTGCTTTTCTCCATTGGATGGCACGGGGCAGCAGCATTTACTGCATTTTTAATCATACCTCATAAAGATACTCACAAAAGAGGATTTCCAGGACTGCTTGGGAGAGTGGCAAGAATGATGGAATAAGTATGCTTGAAGTGAGAGAGAGCATTTTGAGGGGGATTAATGGCAATCTGTCTTTTATGGTAATAATCTTTTAATTCGAACGTTCATGGTATATTGCCAGTACTATGCTGTTTTTGTTACTATAGGTTTGTAGTGTAGCTTGAAATGCAGAATTATGATGCCGCCCACTTTGCTCTTTA
The DNA here is from genome assembly GCA_004026905.1 of Hystrix cristata. Classification (NCBI taxonomy): domain Eukaryota; kingdom Metazoa; phylum Chordata; class Mammalia; order Rodentia; family Hystricidae; genus Hystrix; species Hystrix cristata. The sequence continues at coordinate 55,559 of PVJO010009663.1, read as the reverse complement.
TGTTCAGGATTGCTTTAGCTTTTCCAATTCAGTTACATCCATTTTTTGGTGCGTGATCTATAATCTGATCACCGAACATTTCTAAGCAGGCCTAGTGAGAAACACTAAGGGCTGTAATGTTAAATGCCCACAGGAAACAACCAACTCTCCACTCCCAAGACCTTCCCAAGGCCACAGCGTGCCAGCTCCTGCAGCCTGGACACTCCCCAAGGCCCACAGCCTCAAGACAAGGAGGAGCAAAGACCCTGCAGAAAGCTCGAGGGCCAGCCCATTCTCACACCCCTTTCCGCCAAAATCTGTATAGAAAATTTAAGCCCCTTTGTTCCGAGAGCTGCTCCTTCGCTCCTGAGAGGGCTCCACTCTGGCTTGGTTGGCTCCGCTCTGGCTTGGTTGGCTCCATGCGTGAAGCCTGCTCCTTGCTGTTCTGAGATCGCATCTCATTCTTTCTCTGACTCAAATTACTAACAGTGTGAACTCAGGCCTCTATAGGGTTCGAAAGCTCATGAGTAACTCTAACACAGAGGCAAGATTCAGAAACTCTGAATTAGATCAACACAAGTTACAACATTCACCCACAAGCCAAATGCAAGAAGAGTGCTGAATGTCTGTCTGTGCACTGGAGACCCAAAAGATCCAGTCGAGGGCCAGGAGTCCACAGCACTGTCCAGTGTAAGTCTGTGTCTACAGATGGTGGCTGGAGAAATCTTTACTGGAAACAGGATACAATGCTCACAGCCGAAATGACAACCAGAGCTCCCCGAAGCAACAGCAGCCATCCTCGATGACAGCAAGGCCCCGCGCTCCTTCCTCAACGAGGACAGCCAAGTTCCCTTCAGGAGAACCAGCCGCAGCAGAGCTTCTCCTGGGAAACAGCCAGCAGCTATCTTCCGCTGCTGTTCTCCTTTATGTCATGTTGGCAAGTGGATCCTCTACTCCCAGAACCACACCAGCTCAGTCCATCTAGACGTTTCGGCTCAAGTTGACCACAATAACAAGTCCACCACAATCCATCTCTAGTCAACTTGATAACCAAACACATTTCTTTAAAGCATAGTCTCCAGTGGCAGATTTGTAAAGAGTTAACACATCTTGGTCTATTCAGATTTACATTAACAATACAATTCTTACCGGCACTCATTCCCACACCAGAAACAAATATTTAAAGGAGTCTCAAATCTGATTACAGACAGGTGTCCAAAAATCACAAATATACATACAAACATACAGCAACTTCATTCTGCCTCTCTTGCTTGTTCTGTAACAATAAATAGTTTACAAAGTACAACATACCACATTAAAAAATATGGCTTCAAATTTTAAAACTCTTTGGTTTCCATAAACTTTAACAGCAGAGCAGGGCAATATTAAGAGATGCCGCAAAGGATCTTCTGCATCCCAAATACACTCTTCCCTTCTGGTCAAAGCCTTCAAGTCATTTTCCCATTGTCCTATTTCTTCTCCACAGCCATGTCCTCCTTTTTTCATCCTTGCAATCCACAGCTCCCCTCTGGCCACCCTGCTGGCTTTCCACCCTTGATTTACAACATAAATCTGGCCAAAAGCCCTCAATAGTAACAATGCCACCAGCCCAATATCATCAGACTGCACTGAAATTTTCCTGCCGCCCAGGCAGTACCTCCAAACACAAGCAAAATGCAGACCAACCTCTGCCAAAGCCCACGTATACCGCCTGGGATCCAGCAGCCGATGCAGGCTTTCTCACCAGAGGCCTCCCAAGCCTCATGCTAACCAGCAGCATTTCCATCAGTTACGCTGGTTTTCTGGGCTCTGAGCAGAGTCTCCCATATGATAAGTTTAGAGCATTCCAGGGCTGCCTTTTTGGCTGGTCTCTCAAAACCTTTCCAAATTATTTCCAAAGGCTCCTTAAACCACATGGCCAGGCAACATCATAGCAAGGACCCCAACTCTCCGGTACCAATTAGTTACTTTTCTCTCATTGCTGAGACAAAATACCTGACATCCAAAGTTGGGGAAGAAAGGTTTATTTAGCTCACAGTTTATAGAGATTTCAGTCCACAATCAGCTGGGTCCAAGGCAGTGTGGCATGGCAGAGAGGCAGAAGGCTGCAAGGTAAGCAAGAGAAGCAAAAAGGGAAATGGACAAGCCTCTTTCTGTCCTTTATATCTTATCCAGGCTATCTGCCCTTAGGGTGGGCAGCACTCCCACCCTTAATCCCAGCACCCTTATTCCTAGTGTCACATCCTTGATCCCAGCAGAATTATGCCAAACCAATCTTGGACTAATTTAGTAATCGCACACTCTAGATCCAGCCACCTCTGAAAACACCCCATCTATGGCCACGTGAGGCTTTGGGGGGACATCTAGACACAACCATAACAACCAGCATGAAGAAATTAACACTCGCTTGTGTACCTGATATGTATCCTGGTCCTACCTGGACTATGGGTTTGGTATGCAGCCTTTAGTAAGTCGCCTAACCTCTTGGGCTCTTAAATTTCCTCCAAATAAAAAGGAGAGGATCAGGTTGCACCATGCAACAAACATTTTAAATCGTACATACATTTCAACCTACCTTATAAGACCCCGTATCCCTCACTATTCTGGGTAGTCTCCTAATCTCAGCTTCCTTCTTCTCTTCACTCCTTCCTACTGAACCTGTTTGCCCCCGATCCCCTGCAGCTCTCCCTCATCCCCCAGGCCTCCAACGTGCCAGCCATCCTGTGGTGAGACTCCTGGGCCGGCTCCCTCTTTACTCCATCAGCCGACCTTGTTGACTTCTATCCTGAGGTTCTTCTTAGGGTCATAAGATGTTTGCTCATAAAAGCTGAGTCCACGCGCTTCCCTCATTACATCCATTCTAGTTCTTTTCCAGAAACCCTGGGAAAACTCCTTCCCCATTGGCCTGCCTTGGCTTAATCTGGCCAGTCTGTGAATCAAGGAAAAGATGGAATTGTTGTGACCTATGTATACTGATCTTCGCTGGGGGGCAGGTGTTAGAAAATCAGTAACAGAGCCTGCTGGAAAGGTTATCAAATGTTTTTTCCTTTGTCGTTCTAGTGATTGAACCCATGACCTTGCACTGAGCCACGCCCTCTGCCTTTTTTTTTTACTTTTTACTTTTTGAGACAGAGACTTGCTAAAACTGTAAGTTATTCATGCTGGGATTGAAGTTGGGCTCCGCCAGTTTTGGGCTCCTACCATGCTGGGGTTACAGGCGTGCACCACCACACCCTGTTTAAACATTTGTTAAATGAATATATGAATGGACTAAGTAAGATTCACAGAGAATACAAAAATGATCAACACCTGCTATCTGCTGTTGAGGGCTCACAGTCCTGTGGAGGTGTTAGACACAAATAGGTTACAAGACAAACAGACAAACAAGGAAAGCAGGAAGAAAGTCCTCTGAGCATAGACAGCCGGTACGACTAAGTGTACCAGAAGGAGAGACGGCGTCTCAGACAAGTTGGCGTCCAAACTACTACTCCAGGCCTTTTCTGCTTTCTGATTCTATTCTATAAAACATCTGGACAACTCCAATACATGTAAATGAGACAGTAAAGCCTTTCCATGGTGCGTGGATTAGTATGTAAAATGTAACACCAATAAATTAAATGTGCTGAGTCTCGGTAAAATAATCTCCCTTGTTTAGTTACTCCCCACTGTGTCATTACGTATTTTCCTGTGTTTTAGTTCTTATAACACTGCTCTGTGATCTCAGTCAACTACGAGGACACACGAATACCACAGACCTGTACAGGCTGAGAGTGCTGAGTCAAACAATGACGTGCTGGAGCTATTAAATATCAACTGCGATGAAACACATGACAGAAGAAAATCAAGGGCAAGACAGTCAGAAGAATATGTGAGCATTTGGAATAATCCGTGCGCTGTTCGTCCCTCAGGAAAAAGGGTTATTGACTATCGCAGCAATAACTGCCAAAGCTGCTACGAATCAAATTATCTGAGAGCTTTTAAAATATATGTCTGTTGGTTCCCCAGTCCCGGGGAAATCAAATCTTTGAGATAAAGCTGAGGAGATTCTTTTAAGGCAGAATATGAACATAGATGAGCTGTTCTCATAGATTTGTAGAAGAGACTAGGGAGACCGCAGGGTTGCGGGGAGGGATACAGAGATACTGATGGTTAGGTACTAAGTTAGATCAGCATCAAGAAGCTCTGACATGCTGCTGTACAGCAGGGTGACTAATGAACATCATAACATACTGTACATCTCAATAAAAGAAGGAATTTTGAATGTTTTCACCATAAAAAAAATACTGTAAATGTTTGAGGATATAGAAATATTTAACCTGATTTAAACGTTGACACAATATATTCACATATCGAATCTTTACATCGAACCCCATTAAGAAGTACAGTTTTTATGTTTTTATGTATTAGCTAATAAATAAATTTTTTTAAGAAAGAGGAAAAGAATATTGATGAACTCTTCATTTGCGTGTAAATGGATGTTCCTTGAGAACATACTATTGAGTGAAATAAATCAGACACTTATCAGTACACATGGAATTGTTTCTCTGATATGAGAAACCATAAGTGTAAATAAGGACAAAGGGGTATAATAGATATTATGTTAAAAAAAAAAAGATAGTATTCAAAAGAGAGCAGAACTAGATAGGGAAAAGGGGGATGAAGAAGAAGGTTAAAAGAAAAGTAAGATGAAAGGGAAAAAAAATGGAAAAGTGTAAATAAACTTGTTGCAAATAGAAGGGTGGGTGAATGGAAGAGAGGGGAGGGGAAGAGAGGGGGGAAAACCAAGAAACATCATGTACAGGTACAAAATAACCATGTTGATTATGATCATTATATATATAATGTACCAATACATGTTCTTGGTAAAAATTAAAAAAATAATATTGATGGACTCTTGAACACAGTAGGTCATTATGTAACAAAGACTCCTCGGGGCAGAGGTTCTTGGCTTTGGGATCTACCACAGCTTCTGCTCTAATTAGGAAGCTGTCCAAATTGGTTCCAGAAAACTTCACTTCACCTCACCAAGACTCAGCCATTCTCCATCTCTGCCTCACTGCCATTTTCAGAATGAAAGGGTGCCGTAGAGGAGGAAGCAGTTTAAAAGATTTTTAAAATAGGAAACTAAAATATTAACACATATTAGAGGAGATGAGACAGAGCACAGTTCTTTCTAAATGCTGTGTTGCAAGAAATCCTGGCAGCTGTAATTCCCCTCGGTAGTGAGCTGTCCTTAGCTCTTCTGAGAGACAACTGGGGGGTCAGTTTTGAGACGATACAGCAAGAAAAGCTTGAGTTGTCCATATTATTTCCCATTCCCAACAACTCTTGCTTTTTAAGGTCGTTTTTTGAAAGGTCAGGAAATGGAAATACATGCATCAGAAGAGACTGAAAACAGGATCTTCTTTCCCATAAATTCTACAAATGAGGGCTTCAAGGTCCCAGTGAGAAATGACCTTTGAACTCTCTCTGTCACTGCATCAGGGTAATAACTGTGGGAAGGAGCGGAAGCTCGGATCTCATTTTTAAAGGACATAAAGGATATCGGAACAAGAAGAATCTTGTTATACTTTCCCACAAATGCTAGACAACTTTATTAGAAAAGCAGGTTATAGAATCGTAATAGAGAAACAGGCCAGTTCTCAAAACACACGAGAGGTAGGAGGTGGAGTGTGTTCTCATCTTCCCACCTCTTTCACTATCTGTCCTTCTTTATGAAACCTCCCTGGGCACGGAGCGGCATCGGGTCACCTGGGCGGCCCAAGCCAACGTGGTGTTACCCCACCCAGCACCACCCCCTGCCTCCCAAGCGTACTCAGCCCTCCTGCTGTGATACCCACCAAAACACGAAGCACAAGAGGCTGAGCAAACGAATAAGCCAAACCATGCTGCTGGTCTAAGCTGGAGTATTGTGACCTGTTCGTGGCTGATAGGTAGAGATATAAGGGGCTCGTGTAGGTAATGTTATGCGGCATACAAGATTGGCAACTGAAGTCCTGGCTTTAGGTGACAGCGGGAGAAAAAGGAAAACAATGGGTAAAAATTAGGATATGGTGGAAATTTGGTAGTAGAGAGGTGACTTAGCTGTATAATGATCATTTATTTGCTCCGGAAGTGAGTAATATCGGCACAGAGGAGTAGAGACAGCACACCTGGTTCCCCGTGTTAGCGGAGGTAGAGGAGTAAAGGCCTCTCGGATTGGGGAAGAAACATATTAGGGAAGTCCAGCAAGAGGGCTGGGTGGTTTTGTGATCTCACTTGAGATCTGTAGGCGTAGACTCAAAGTGAGACCAGGATAGTTACGGCTCCAAAAGGCAGCTATTTTCCAGGCTGACTGGGGACACTACAGTAAGCAGAGGGCGAGGTTTCCCACTTAAGCAAAATGGAAGAAAAAGGGCCACAAGAAAGTTTAGGTTAATTACAAGGATGGTGCTAGACCTTGGAGTCCAAGCTGGGCAAGGAGAAGACACTGCAAAGTAACAGTATTGGAGGTCTCTGTGGGGTAACAGTGTCCAAAGGGACCTCTAGGCTTGAGGAAGTGAGGAACGGAAAGACAGTGAAAAAAGAGCAGACGGAACTTGAGATTTCATAGGTGCCGCTCTCACTGATGGTAACGGCACCATGAGTGGCACCTGACAAACTTTAAGATCCTGGTCTTCAAACAGAGAGGAACCTTACAGAGACATTAAGTACACAGGTAAAAATTTTCACAAAGTAATACTTATCTTTAAATATATTTTTGATATGTTTTATTCTATTCTGTTCCCATTTTTAGTGCCACTTACTAAATTATTTTCAAGATTCACTAATAGGTCACAATCTGCAGTGTGAAAAACATTGGTCTGGGATAGGCCTAGTGGGGTGACAATGGTGGGACAGAACAAAAGAGAGAACTGAGGAAATCGTGGACCTCAGTTGTCAGACTCTGAAGTGTCCATGTCCATTGGTACTGAGGTTTCCAAGAATAATGGTAGAAATAGCAGTAGAAAAACATAAAACAATCAGCCAAATGCAAAAATGTTATAATAATTAGTTTAAGTAAATATAAAATCTTCATAATAAATGAATGAATAAATTAACTAATGGATAATACCTTATTTATATGTTTCAAATCCTTTTTGAAATTTTGCATGAGTATGTACAATAAAATTAATGAATTAATTAACTAATTTGGTATCTATTAATGTAACAAATATTTGACAGCTTCCTGTAGAGACAAAAAATTTGATTTCTACCATCATGTACTTTGTAATTGTGTGGGATACAGACATTGAACAAATAACTACATGGATACATGTAGAATTACCACTTGCTATGAGAGTGGTCTGCTACGAGAGAGAACTGGAACAGAGAAAGATGCGCTCAGAAGTCCTCCTGGAAGCAAAGCTATTCCAGCTAACTGCTGAAGAGGTCGGTAAGAAATGGTCTCAAAGAGAGCTGCGAAATCTTTTTTCCCTTTACCTTCAAGTAACCTCATGCTTTATATATAAGGTAATACATGTAGGTATTAGTAAAGAAAATATAAAAAGTACTCTTCTCACTTCTATGAAAAAATAAGACAAAGTTCCATAACACAATAATTAAAGATAACAATAATGAATACATTCTGTACCCTAGTCTTAAAAGAATGGCCAAAATGTTACTCCAAGTACAAGTCATAGATTAAAAAAAAAAAAATTCTCTTACAAACAAGGAACAAATAATAGCAGAAAACTTTCTTTCAATGAACTGAGAGAAATTAGCATTATAAATGCACCAAATCAGCATATATGTTGGAGTATTTTTGAAATGACAGAATAGAGATTTTGAGAAACTTCTCCCTGCTTCCTATTTTTCTATCTTCTTTGTCTTTGAGATGAGAACATTAAAAGAATAGAATATTTGCATGGGAAGAAACCTGAAAGTTCATCTCATCCAACAGCCTTCCCAAGTCTCACCTCCTGCCTGGATGTGAACACTGTGGTGCATTTGCTCTTCTTCAAGGGAACTTAACGAAAACTCTTCCGAGAATTCTTAATTTGATTATTTTCTTCTTAAATTTTAGTTTGTTAGTATATGTGTATAGTACATAATGTTTACATTCGTTGTGGGAAGTTGGCACCTGTATGTTAATTTGATTATTTTCTCACACATTCATTCATCCGGTGACAACTCACAACTACTCAGTGAGGGGTAATGTTTATTTTTCTTCTGACTCATAGGAGGAAATGCTGGAGTTGGCCATGATACACAATGGTGCTAGTAGCCCCCGTCTCTGGGGCTTGTCCTCTGAGCTGTTAGTAGTGCGGGTTTTCTTCCCTCTGAGGTACCATACGCAGAGCAGCTGGCTATGGTTAAGGGGCAGCGGAAAGGTCATGGGACAATGTCTTTGAGTAACCCACACCCACTCACACCCACGACCTCATTTGCTTCATGTTCTGGCCCAAATCCACAATAGATGCTTCCTTACTTGCCCAATGCTTTCCTCTCAATCAACCCCTGTCAAGTGCCACTAACTACTAAACATAGGAGTAAACAGATGAAGGTGCAGTCCTACCCCCTTTGAGGGCTCAAAGATTAAGAAGGGAAAAGGAAAATTAAACAGAAGCTTCTACACCACGTGTTGTGAAAAAAGCAAAGATACAGGCACATACAGAGTGATAAGATAACAGAGAAAGGAGCACATGAGTGCCTCTGACTGTAGAGGCGAAATATTGCCTCACCGTCTCTTAAACATGTGTCATATTTCATAAACATTCGCATTTTAAGCCTCCCTTCCCACAAAAAAAAAAAAAGAGAAAAGAGAAAAAAAAAATAGAGTTCTAACCCCAAAAGGAACATGCTTCCACTGAGAATTGAAATGTTTTGTTTTCCTGCCAGCGTTTAACTTTCAAAAGTTTAATTATGCAAACAACAGGAATATTTAATTTTTCCAAAATAAATGTTGATGATATTAAATATGCTTTTGGAATGACATAACCCACCATCATTTCACACCTTTCACAAATTCCAGGAAGCCTCTTTGGCCTGTGGAGTTCCCGTGAGCTCTTGCGCACTATACCTCCTGAGAATTACTGGGTTTAGGGAAGGTCACAGATCTCTGATGGAGTAAACAGAAACACTGAGTGTTTGAACTATTAGTTATTCATTCAGTACAGCAGTCAACAGCAAACATCGGTGGGGCACCTACTTTGTGTTCAAGGCAATGATGAGAACGTATAATAATGAGAGTCCCAGAGGAAGACAAACAGTACCAAGGCAGGATGGCACTCTGACACAACATAGGAAGTATGTCCAGGGAGGTGTGGGAGTACAGGAGAGGAGTGTTAACCATACCTGGGCAAGGAGGGGATTCGCTCCAGAGAATGGTTTCCGTAAAGTGAAGGTTCCCCTGTATTTTGCCTCTTCTATTTGCACCTACTCGTCCTTCTCCTTTCCACCATGAGCTGAAGCTTGGTCCACACCAACACCACACTCTGGACTTTCCAGACTCCAGAACCCAAAGCCAATAAACATGTATTCTTTATAAATCACCCAGTCTTGGGTATTCCCTTGCAGCAACAGAAAGCAGACTAAGACACCAGGTTTCCATCAGATATCATCTTTCCAGAGCCTGAAAATCTCCCTTTAACATTTCTTGTCATTCACTCTGCTGATAATAATGCTCCTAAAGAAGCCATAGTCTCAGTAGGTCTTTTTTTTTTGTTTCATTTTTGAAAGATGTTTTTGCTGAATACAAAATGTTTTGTTGAGAGTTTTATTTTTTCTTTCAGCACTAAAAATATTGCTTCATTTTGTCTCTGACTTGCATAATTTCTGACAAGAACTCTGTGGTAATTCTTATCTTTGTTCCCCACACTATTTTTTTTTCTGGCTGGCTTTTAAGTCTTTCTCTTTACCATTAATTTTCAACAACATGATTGTGATTATATTCGGTGTGAGGTTTTTTCCCATTTTTTAATGATTTAGTTTCATTGAGCTTCTTGGACCAGTGGGTTTATATCATGAACTTTTGAAATATTACACTTATTATTTCTTCAGACATTTCCATGCTAATCCTCTGCCAGCTCTAGGATTCCAACTGTGTGAGTGTCGAACTGTTTAACATTATCCTGCAGTCGTAACGAGCCATGTAATGTGTGGGCACCAATGTAAAATGAAAATGAGAGAAGCCCTACTCAGAAGTTAGGGACCTTAAGAGGCAACAGCAGAGCCCTAACCAGGTGACACAGAGTCGTGAGTGCAGGACTAACATGACAGACAAGGTCCCACACCTACAAAAGGTGAGCTGTTCATGGGTAATTAAAGTTTTTTATCCTTCATCTGGGATAGTTTCCATTGCTATACTTCTAAGATCACTTATCCTTTCTTCCCCACTACCTAATCTGCAGGTAAGCTCATCCAGTGAATTTTTAATTTGGGGTTTTATATTTTTATAACATAAAAATATTTTATAATATAAAAATATATTCTTTTTTGAAACTTTCATTTCTCTCCTTATTATGTTTAACTATAAAACTTTAATCATATATTCAGTCTCTCCACATATATGTAAATATATATTGTCTACAAATCCTTGTCTAGTAGTTCTATCATGTCTGTCTTTTGTTTAATCTGTTTCATTGCCAGATTTTTTTTTCTACTTAGTGTAGCCCACATATTTCTGCTTCTTTGCATATTAATGATCTTTCAGCGGAGAGTGGACATTGCAAATATTATTGCAATGATCTGAATGTTTTTGGCACTCCAAAATCTGTATGTTGAGATTTAACCCCCAAGATGATAGTATTAGGGTGTTGGTCTTTGAGGAGGTAGCTGAGTCATGAGAGTAAAGCTGTCCTGATTAGAATTAGTACCCTTATGAAAGAGGTTACACATAGCTAGCTATTCCCTTCCACCATTTTCAGTAAGGACACAGAGGGAAGGAACTGATGCGTGAACTAGGAAGTAGCCCTTTGTCAGATGTCTTTGCCTTGATCTTGGACTTCTCAGTCTTTGGAACTTCAAAAACTCAAGCTTCTATTATTTATAATCCATCCAGTTATTGTCACCTTTTGTCAGAGTAGCCTGAGCAAACTATGACTGTTACATTGTTGAGCTACTGGACCATATTTTCTCACTTTAAAGGCAGTTGGATTTTGTTTTGGGGGAGCAGTTAATTTACTGAGAATGGAAATTGACCATGTTGAGGCTTTCTTTTAGCCCGCATTAGATCAGATCTAAAGTAACCCTTATTCTAGGTTGGAATAAACATATGCCTAAAGTTTGCCCTTTGGGGGTTCAACTAAATGTTTGGAATGCTGTGAAACCTCTAGAGTGTCTAAAAACAGCAAACCAAACAATCAAACAAACCTGGAGCTGTTCTTTGCAAGACCTCATGGAGTCCTCTGCAAGCACGGCTTGGAATTCAGCCAAGACTCAAAGAACCTCGGGGAGATACCTGGAATTCCTCCTTTGAAAAAGGAAGGACCCTCCCTGGCACCCTCTTCCACAAATGCACCTGCACTCCCAAACTCTCTCTGTTATCCCTGCCCAGAAGGATTATTGTGTTTCGGCCTCCACATCTTTGTGCCATGATTTGGAAAGGCAGAAAATGTGCGTGAAAGTCAAGCCCCCCTCCTGTGTTGCCCTGCTCTCGAGGATGGCTTTCCTCTGCTGCAGGTTGCTCAGTGCCTAAACAATCACTTTGTGTATTCTGCCGCATTTCGTAGTTGCTTATTATGGGAAGGTAAGTATCAGCCCGTCGCATCCTGTTAGTTAAGCCATTCCTTCTTCCCAGAGCTGTCCTCCTGCCTGGGATCGCCTTCCCAGTCCCTTCCTGCCCTACTGGGGACAGGAATCCAGGAAGCAAGCGTAATGGCTAACAGTAGTGTAACCACTTAGGAGGATACCCTTCTTTAAAACTTTTCCTCAAAATTGAGGACAAATATACCGATGGAAATGGAAGTTCAAATCACTACTATAAATAGCTATTTTCATTTTTAGAGGATATATGAATGTTTCATTAGATTTCACTATACAGACAGTATATACCTATGTTTTTAAATGCTCACACAAATGTGTTATGCGTCAAATTTTCAGACATATGGATAAATGTAGTTAATTGGCCTTTGTCTAGTGGTCAGAGTACCACCAAATGTTATGAACAATTTAACCTTGTTTCAAAGGTGTCCTTGAGGGCTGGGGATTTAGCTCAGTGGTCAGAGTCCTTGCTTCACAAGCACAAGGCCAAGAGTTCGATCCGCAGCACCAACAAATAAAATAAAATAAAGGTGTCCTTATTTAGTCTTTGTACTGTTCTTTTCCTGAATTGTACATGTTCCTTCCGATAAAGCTCTAGCAGCATGACATTTCTCACTGGGATAAATCATTGACTTCTTTACACCCAAAAGTCAAAGCAAACTGGAAGAACAACAACAACAAAAAAAAGATGCTGAGAACAGCAGTAGGAGTAACTGTCACCCATAAAACCGTTTCAGGTTATTGGGTTCATACACACTGTCTCATTGTGCTCATCAACTGGATCATTCTGTGTTAAAAATTTGAATTTGTCATTAATTATTATTAATAAAACAGTGTTTATCTCTTTTGTAAGTTTTATTATTGGAATTTCATATAAGATTTTGATTTCATTAAAAAGGCTTCCCCTTCCAAAAATAATTTTCAAAAACCACTCTTTAAAATGAACAGAAAACTTTAATATTCAGAAAAATCCTACATTGATTATGGTTTAAATGCTTTGTTTTTCCCCAGGCCTCCACGTTTTTTGTTAATTGTTTTTTTCTTTTTTACTTTTCTGTAGTCTTTTTTTCCCTGTCTCTACTTCCTGCATTTCATGAATTTTTCAGATAACTGTCACTTCTAACAACAGTATGAAAATAATAAAATTTAATTAACATCCTCTACTGGTACTGTTATTCATTATACTTAGTGATATTATAAAGATACTCAAGATTATAAATTATTACATGTTTTTGGATTATTTTCCTATGCTAGACCCAAAGGAGTAAGATGTTGGATGAAAACTATATTTCTTAAGAGATGTTTAGCAAATTACTTCAGTAGATAAGGGAAAGCTACTTAAAATTGGAAAATAAACTACCCATGGTGATCTGCTCAAGCCTATTTTCAAGAAAGAGTCTCTGGCTTTAAGTCATAGGTACTAACTGCTAGACACTTACAAAACACTTCCACCATATACTCTAAGAAGCCCCCTTCAAGCTAAGGCTGGGAGTGGGTGTTCTTCCGATGCAGGGCCCTTGGCTTTTTTCTTTTATATTATTTTTAATATGGTTTCATAGTTGTTTATTCATGTCTGCTTTGTCTCTAGATCACTATATTCCTGCAAGTCAAAGCTTTATCTTGTTCCAGAGTATATTTCCCAGCATCTGGAATGCGTTTGGCACACAGGAAAGATGCTACAATTTATGCTGAATTAGTTAGTTACCATTACTAAGGTGGGGACGGGCTTCTCCTCCACACCCCAACAATTCAGTTTGGGGCCTTGTTTTTATTTTTGTCCTAACAAATTCAGCAGTGCTTAGCACACTTCATGGCACATGGGCAGACAAATCATCAGCTTTGAGGGCATCAATTAGCTAGCTGTACAAAAAAAAATCATATTCCAGAACAAATCAAATCGAGTCAAGGTTTCTGTTTGGAGAGCTAAGGACTAGAAAGAGATCTAGCAGTTAGGTTATACTCTTGCTGACTTATTCCTGGCTGCATGGTTAGGTTACGTGAGTGCCCATTTGGCCTCTCCCATCCCTTGGGAGATGGGCAATAATTACAACCAGACTCACAGACTTGCTGCCTGCATGTTGCCCCTTCTTTCATGGCACTATCTGAAGCAAGGCCCAACGCACAGAACCAGAGCTTGCAGGTCATTATCCAGACTCTGGTGTGGGATCCTGCAGTTGAAGCTAGGAGAAGCTTTGCCAGACATGAATACCCCTGGCACCCCTTGGGCTGCCAAAGGCCCCTGCGCTCCCAGATGACGCGAGGGGAAAGAGGGCGCAGGAGCTGTAGGATGGCAGTCTGAGGGAAAGTCCTCCGGGTAAAGCCTCCCTCTGAATGCAGGTCTTTTGTACTTCTCTTTCCTCATAATTAACATGATTAAAATGTGTCCAAAACATATTTAAAATAGTGACAGTAAAGTCAGTGGTTAACTGACATCTGCATACGAGCTGGTGTGCGGAGGGTAGCTCATTATTGCTCTGATTCCAACAGTTTCTCGGGTTTCCTGCCCTCTGAGCTCCTGAAAGTCCCACATAGATGAGGACTCCGAATTCAAACACGAATAAGACGCTACACATCCGGGCCACATTTCCAAAAGCAGGGAGGAAAAAGTAGACTTAGTGCTAAACTCTTCTCTCTTAGTTTTAGTCTCTCTCAATCTGCATTGGCATCAGCTCCCCTGGGAGGAGTCTCTTTAAAGTTACTGCACCTCTATTGGTAAACTTCTGCTAAAAGCAAGAAGGCCTGTGCACATATAATTGGACTAAGAAAGAGGAAAAGAACTCTTAATATAAGAGTTTTTATTTTTTAAGTCTGGAAGACACCCGAAGAAATAGCATGCTAGTACAGGGAGGGAAAAAAATGGGAGGAAAGAAGCAAGACTAGATTTGTATCAGGATACCTGCATTTTTGCCCTGGGCTGCCATGTTTGCAAGACTTTCAGTAAGTCCTTTGTCAGTCTTAGCTCAAATTTCCTTGTAAATAGTACCACATAGCAAGGCTAGACGACCAGTGTGCTTTCTTTCAGTTCACTGTAAATTTACTCTGGAAGGGAACTGATTGAGTTACAATTAAGAGGAAAATAAAAGATGGATGAAGAGGAAGTAAGGACATACATCTTCCTCAAACCGGAAGAGAATCAAGATTTGAAGGGGAAGAAAAAGAGGGAAAGGGGATGAAGAAAAGAATTAAGATGTGTTACGTACATGCACCAACCCCACACAATTAAACATTATGTACCACAAACATGTACTAATAAAAAAGCAAAAAACAAACAAACAAAAAAAGACAATGTGAAGCGCAGAGCTTCGTAACTCTTTGTTCCAATTTATTGCTTTACTATAACTTCCTTTCTTTTTAGTGTTGGGGACCAAACTCAGGGCCTTGTGCTCAAAACAGAAGAGCTCTAACCACGGAGCTAAATCCCCAGCCAGTTTCTTAACTCAAATATTTTTTAGAAAAGCATGAACTATTTGTAGCAGTCTGGGGTAAGCTAGACGATTATCCTTGACAGCCGTATTGATGTGTGCCTGGTGGTCAGCACGGAGGTCATCTGGGGCCCTAAATGTTGGTTTTTCTGGTAGCGGGTCTTTGTCAGGTGGGCGGCTGACAGCAAGGCATTTTCAGGCAAAGGCAGGAGAGAAGGCCCCGGCGCTTCCACAGAACTAGGGCTCATCCACTCCAGGGTACAGCAAGGTCCCTGCTGAACAAGAACGTAATTTCTGTCTCAGTGTGGATTTTTCTAGACTGATCCTGAAAATTTTAGTTTTCTGCTCTTGAAAGATGAGCTTCCTTTTAGTGAATAATCTAATGAAAGAGCCCAGGTCTTCAAAGTCTTCCCTAGAGAGAACACTGAAAAGTGTACCGAAAACACAAGGCTCCACATCCACCCTGCTCTGTAAAATGGAGACAGCGCTCACTCCCACCAGCTTCCACTCACGGAATTAGAGACGCGAGATCACTGCCCTGGAGCCTCATCTTCTTAATCAGGATGGCGCGGGGCAGACATGCACACGACATGGAGTGCGGGCCATCCAGCACGCCTACTAAAGAGAGTACGTTTCTCAAGAGAAAACAGGAGTTGCGAATAGACTTGATGTCTATTTCCTCCTTTCACCCACCCACGGAAAGGGAAGAAATGTGGATTAAAGTGAAGGGTTGCTCACACCCATCTCCTTTCAAAGGCCTAGGTTTTTTAGAAGCTGTCAGGCATACCCATTTTTATAGCAGCACAATTCATAGTAGCTGAGCTCTGGAAACAGCCTAGATGCCCATTAACAGATGAATGGGTAAAGGAAATGTGGCGTACATAAGCATAAGGGCATACTGTCCAGCCATAAAAAGAATAGAGTCATGCTGTTTGTAGGAAAATGGATAGATCTTGAGCCCGTAATGTTAATAAGTCAGACACAGAAAGTTAAATATCACATAGCTTCTCTTACAAGAGAAATGCAAAATGTAAATAAATTAAAGGAAAAATAAAGGATAGGTGGTGAGAAACAGGGAGACAGACTTTTTGGAGATGAGGGAAGGGATTATAAGGAGGGGAAGGGAGAGGAGAGAATATAAGGATTGAAAATTATCTAAATATGACTTATATGTGTTCCCCAAACAAATAAAGCTATTACGGACTAAAAACATACACTAAAAAAATTTTAAACCTAAGATAAGTTTATCATGCAACCCAGCAGCGCCCCAAAAAAAGACTCCAGGAGTAACTCAAATTATCTGCTAATTTAACACTGTTGCCCCTATATTGTAACTCCCTTTCAAAATTTCACACATTCCTCAGTAGAGGAAATGCGCTTATGCTGGGATACAGAAGGACGGCCTATACTCCTCTCTGTCTGTGACAAGACGTAGAGGAGACACAAGTAAATCAGGCAAGTGAGAGGTAGGGAAGCCCACAGCAAGGTCAGGAATGGTGGAGTAGGTCCGTGTGTGAGAGGAGTACTCCAGAGAGGTCGCAGGAAGGAAGGAAAAGTAATCATTCTGCTTATCATGGGTTAGAATACATTGTCTTCTGAAAGAGAAAAAGAGGGTGACCTGGCACACTACTCTCATGCACGTTATTACTGTTGGCATTATTAAAAGATTGCGCCTCTGGACCAATGTCTGGAGCCCATGACTAACATGTACCTAGTCTGATTATCAAAAAGGTATTTCCCCCAGCCTGCCTCCTTTTCCCTCCCCTTAACTTCCTCCTTATTATGCTTCTCTCCTTCTTCTTTGCTACCTTATTCTCTGTTCAGTCTATTGATTCATTTATGGTTTTAAAACATTTTGTATCAGATTAAGACTTGTTCACTATTTTGTTGTCTGGTGTTTTCAGTTTTGTTTTGGGTTTTTTTGTTGTTGTTGTTGTTCTGGGGATCAAACTCCGGGCCTTGTGCTTGCGAGACAAGCACTGAGCTAAACCCCCAGCCCTTACTTCTTTTTCTTAGCTCATGTTTCCAGACAAAATGTTAATATTCCTTATGGGGAGTTGATACAGGTACATAACACATCTTAATTCCTTTTTTCACTCCCTAACCCTCCTCTCCTCCCCACTCCCTCCATCTCTTGATACCTTTTCCTTTATCTCCCTACGTCCTAGTATCTATCTTTTATTTTGATCTTCATTTATACTTTGGGTTTCTCATATAGGAGAAACCATGAGACAATTAAGCTTGTATGTCTGATTTATTTCCCTTAATATTATGGTCTCTTTTCTTAAAACTGCTTCTATTATTTTATGGGCATTTAAAAATACTTTATCTTATTTTTATTCTAAGTGGCTTATATAAACTTGTAACCAGGAATTGCCTTTCTAATGGGGGAAATTAGTGGCTTGTTCATAAATCAAATAGCAATCCTAACTGCCTCCTGTTTGCCAACTTAACTCCTTGGAGACACATAAAATATCCCAAAACACCTGGAAGTCTGGTCTTAGCTGGCACAAAGAAGAGCCCCGTGGGGAAGACTAACGGCTTCACTCTTAAAATATATTCTCCTAGCAATTCCATAAAATCAGATGTGCTCCGGGTAGATTTTTCCCTGAAGTAGTAAATCCAGTGAGATGTTTGCCAACATCTCAGATCTTCTACAGCAGAACAACTTTCCCTGTAGTGCTGGTTTTACAAGCATGCAGAATGCGAGGGCTGTGGGGTCATGGAGGCTTCCGTCTAGATTTCAGAAGAACGCCTGGAAGACCAGGCAGCGCGTCCCTGAGAGGGCGGTGTGTGAAGACGTGAGAGGACGCAAAAAGTCCATCACAGACCCCAGGAAATTGGAGAAGCCGGGAACACGGAAAGTCTGAGGAATACCCCCAGAGTGACCAAAGCTAGCCTGAGAAAGAACTGGCTTTGAGAACTGTGACCACCAGCAATATCAGAGGGTTTTGGTCTTATTTTGGTCCCATTCCTGTCTATCTTCTATTCCTCCCTCTGTAATGGCAGTGTCTGTCCTGTGCCGTTGTATAGCAGCAGTGTTTGACTTTCCTTTTGATTGTACAGGGGCTCACAGCTAAGAGTTTGCTTTGAGTCTTAGAGAAGACTTTGGACTGAGACTTTTCAGCAGTGCTGGAACTGTTAAAACTTTGGTGGCTCTCAGAGATGGATTAAAAGCATCCTGCATAAAGAGATGCCCATGGAGGGTTGGGATTCAGCTCAGGCCCTGAGTTCGATCCCCAGCACCGCCTCCCGCCCCGAAAAGAGATGCCCATGAGTCTTTGGGGGGTCAGGGACGGAAGGTTATGGTTTGGATCTAAAATAAGCCCCGGGTTCCTGTTCAACCAAATCAGGGCCTCAGCTTCGGGTGGCACGGTGTTCACACAGGATGTAGTGCAAACTACATTAGTCAGGACCTCTTGTCCAGTGCAGACTCCAAGTCAGGATGGCTTTATAATGTTTTTTAAAACTCAGAGAATGAACAAAGCCAAGCAAATGGATTTAAGATGGTAAATTCAGGGATATTTGAAAACAGAGATCAAGTCATAAACTCTCTGTTAACTTTAAAGCATGCATCACCAGTGGCCATCGTCTTTGTAGTTATTACTACTCTTTTATTGTTTGGCTTTTTGGTTCTTTTGAGACAGCCTGGCTATGTAGTCCAGGCTAGTCTTGAACTTGCTGTGTAGCCCAGGCTGAACTTGAACTCACAGCAATCCTCCTGCCTCAGCCTCCCGAGTGCTGGGATGACAGGTGTGTGTCACCACACCCGGCTCTTAGTATTTTTGGTAAAAACCATCACCTTCTATGAAGTCGGGCCTGCCATGTGTGCCACCCATGGCAGTCACCTGTCCTGAGTTTACCCAGGTGGACTGTAGTTAATCTGCCCCAAATGGGCCCCAGTCCAGCCACTAATTCAACAGATGAGATTTCAACATATTTTAAACTCTGCTGAGCTTCTGGTTTTGAAGGGAGCACACCTGTATTTCCACAAACTCAAAAGCATCTTGATTACTTACTACTGCATAACTTCTCTGCGTCCTATGAAACTCATTACAGTCTGAACATAACAGTAATGCGAATTACATTGACTTCTCTCCTAGTTATTAGTTTAGCTTTGCATCCACCAGTAGACAATGGCACACTGGTTCTTTCTGTGCCCTGTGCCTCTTGAGTAAATATTTGCCGATTTGACAGTTTTTTCTTTGTTTAAAATTCCACTGGTTAGCCCAGCACTCTGCTGGGCATTACAGGGGATGGAGAAATGAGACACGGTGTCCACCCTTCAGCTCCTTCCCTTCCACATTCACTGCTGGTGCCACCCAGGCCAAGAGCTCGCTAGTTTCTACCTTGTTCACTGTTGTGCCCTTAGACCAAATGCAGTGCTTAAGACATAGAAGAAAAAATAAATACATAAATATTTGCTTATTGAAACTAGCTGGAATATGACCCCCCCCCAAAATTAATTTTCCTAAGAGCAAGTCTAGTAAATTTGTCTTTTGCTATTGCCAGGAATTAGTATGAGCAATCTATAGTTACTATTGCACATTTTTCTCAGAATCAAAATATATAATACTTAAAAGTATTATTTCTGTTAGACAATTGAGAAAATTTGAGATTTTGAGAGGAGGTAAAGTAACCTGGCCAAAAATACACGATGGATGAGTTGAATTTCGAACCCCTGGTCACACCCCTACACTTCTTTTCCACTTGGGTCCATAGTGGGTGATCTGTCCCACAGCCAGCCTTCTCCAAGCCAAATACTTCCAGTAAAGAAAAATGTCAAGACAACAAACAGAAACTACAAGATAAACTCACATAAGGAAACCTCATGAATGTGGACTAAACCGTTTAGAAATGATGCCGCGTCCTAAGAATGGTTGGACATTCTCTGGCATCGTCCCATCAGTGATTAATTTCTTCCCTGCTTCATCTCTTTAAGGAAATTAATATGATTGTCTAGAACACTGGAATGAAAGTTGGTCCTAAAGAGAGAGGTCAGTTAAGCGTAGACTGTCATCCAAATGGATATGATTTCCTACCAGGTTATCTAGACAAAGGAAAGAAGTTGTTAAAGATCAATACCTTATACCTCCAAGGGCCCAAGAGCCTACTAAAGGTCGAAGGCGGAACACTGACCACTGGCCTCGCAAGCGCCTTCGGCTACTTTGAACCAGAAAGTCACAGAAACAGACTTCAGTGTCTATTCCCAGAAAAACTGAAAAAGACTAAAGTCCAGGGACAACTATGGTCAAAAGAGGCTGAAAAACAAGTTTCTGAGGTTAGATCACAATGAAAATGGGGGGGGGGGGTCGGTGCTTACCAAAGTCTTCTCTCATTTGATTTATTTTATACCATCAACTACCCTTTTGCAAAAGATTATTCTGACATCTTCATTCAGAGTGACAATATATTCACATAGATTTTTGTGTAACAATTCCTAACACTGCTGAAATCCAGTTTTAGAAAGGAAGTACTGTTTGTTTCATTGTAGATTAGTAAAGGTTAAGGCAAAACCTCCAGTTTTTATGATACACCACACACTGCTTCTAGGAGCGCAAGCACCAATATTATTGCAACTCATATTTATCAGTGAAAATGTGTATTAAGTGGTGAAATATTCACTTCCATGACTTTCACTTGCTTCCTACAATCCAGTATCACTAAAGCACTTGTAGCAGTTAGTTCGCTTTCTCAATTCTACCAAACCCATTTCTCAGTTTCTGGCAAGGTTGAAAGAATGTACAAGGTATGATGACTAATGCATTCGATTATTTAAAATTAGGTTCCCAAAGTTCTCTTTTACATTCAGGTTCCAGAAGGCTTGTCCAGGGCACCTGAGTTAAAGGCTACCTCCTGACCACCTTAACCTTGAATGACCTCATCCTGAAGGCCAAAGGCCTCTCTCACAGTCTGGGATTTTTAATGACCAATAAACAGCCAACTTTACAAAACACCACTGACTAAATCCAGGATTAAATTAGGCTCACTGTTAAAGATATATGAAAGCAGACAGCCAATATGACTCAGCATTCATTCACTCTTCACATCCTATGTATTATCACATTATCGTCCTGGGCTGAGTGAACAAATTTAAGGGCAGCTTTCCTGTAAAACCCCACGAGCTAAAATGTCAAGCGTCGGAAGGGTGCAGACCACACGTAACTCTCGCACTCTGTCAGCAGTCATGGAAATTGGTATAACCACATTGGAAAATGAATTGGCCACACTTACGAAGCTGAACATAATGCGACTCTTATGACCCAACAATTACATTTCCGGATACATAATAAAAATAAAGGCTTGCCTGTCTTTCTAAAATGACATGTTTTGGAAGATCCACAGTGGCACTGTTCACAATAGCCAAAGACTGAAAACTACTCAGATACCTAGCAAGAATGTAATAATGAATAAATTGTGGTATATTCACGTAAAGGAAGAAAAAAATGATCTACAACCATGCACAACAATGTGAATAAAAATTACAGACATAACATTGAGCAAGAGAATTCAAACACACACCAAAAACCACACTGTATGGTTACTTTTACATAAGTACACAAATGAGGACACCAATCGATATTGAGAAAAGCGTTGTAAGGACTGAAAAGGAAGAAAAACAACTTTCTAGATATTAGTAAAATTTGATTTACTTATCTGAATGCTATTGTGTGGATGTGTTTAATTCACACACTCACTATTATGCTTCCCTGGCAATTTTCTTTATGCAAACTATATTTCAGTAAAAATTGCATTTAAAATTTCATTAAGACATTAGCAGAGCAAAAATTAAAAGAACTCTGAAGACAAAATAATGGATAAAAAATTGCAAAAGTCCAGGAGAAATATTAAGTAACAGACTAAAAAAAAAAAATCCATTAAACACAGATGTTTTGATGCCTGAGAAAGCATTCTACTCTCCAGGAAGCAGGTATCAAATCAGATCTGCTCTTTCCCACTGCTGGGCACCCGCTCAAACACACAGATTGTACTCAAACCCAAAGTTATCTATGTATCAGAGTCAGCCTCTCCTCCTTAGTCTGGTCTCTCTATACCTATTTAGAGACTAATGACCACATAACCTCCTTTCCTACCAAGCTGCAGAGGGTCATTCAGAAGTCTAATGATCGTTCCTAAAATGTGATGAGCAAGCTTGGCTCCAGAAAGCCAGGTAAGTGCCGAATGCTAGTGTCATGAGAGACGTCCTCAGCTTCCCTCAGATATAACTTTACTTCATTTAAAAAGCGGAGATTGGGCAGACGCTCTCTTCTGTATTTTCTTTTTTATATCACTTTATCTAAATTGTTTTCAGTGATGTTGGTTAGATACAATGTTAGACAAAGAAATAGTCTCCAAGAGAGAGACAAGAATCAGAGAAGGTTCAGCAAATAGTAGTTAGTCTGTGACCAGAGAATAAGACTTATAAGTTATGTAACATAAAATGTGCGTGGGGAAAGAAACGATGGAGACTTTGTTTGTCTCTTGGATAGTATATGAGTTTTCCATTGCTCTTGTGACAAATTGCCATAAATTTGTGGCTTAAAACAGAACAACTTTATTCTTTTACAATTCTGAGACAGAACTCACTGTACTGAAATGAGAGAGTCAGCAAGGATGTATTCCTTGTGGAGGCTGTAGGAGACGGCCCATTTCCATGTCTCCAGTACTTTCTAGATTTTGACTGATAGAAACTGAGCTCAAATAAGACTGGCTTAGAAAGGGAGCAGGAATTTATGGGAGAATTCTAGGTTGTTGCATGTAGTTGGAATAAATTTTGAGCAACTTTTCAACAAAATCTTGCTGGGATTCTGATGAGAATTATGTTAAATCTGTATATCAAGCTGGGAAGAACTGACCTCTTCCTTATATTGTGACTTATAGACCATGAAATGGTGTGTTTCACTATTTATTTAGAAAATATTTGATTTATTTTATCAGCATTTATATAGATAAAACATGCAATTCCTGTATGTGTCTAAGTATTTAAGTATTTAATTTACCACCTATTTATTGATTTTGATTAATTGTAAAACATATTGTGTTTTTACTTGTGGTATCGATGCACAAAGAAAGGCAAATAATTTATATGTATCTTGTATCCTCCTACCTTGACAAACTCACTTATTTGCTCCAGGAGAGTCTTATTAGATACAAAAAAAAAAATTATCAGTTGCAATTATGTGGCAAACAAAATGTGTACACCAACCACCATGCCACTAAAAAGATGAAGCAGCTACACAAAAGGACATTTATAGGCATTCGGCTGATAGCCGCAGCTGAGATTCTAACAGGGACCATTTCACTGGGTTGAATCATTTCACTCTCAGCATGAAAGTGGATGAGACAGTTTCAGTGATTTGAGATCTTGGTTTCGAAGTCACTCCCAGACCCAGAGTCTGCCTGTATGTTCCAGACCCCATAGAAGAGAGATGTTGCCCCAATCGTACCCTTCCAGTTTGTTAATTCACAAAATTTATGGGTATAACAAAACATCACTAAGCTTGAAGTGGCGCATTATCCACCAATAGTAACTGGAACAAATTACATCAATAAAAGTTGCAACAGGAAAAGAAGCTGTCCTCGAAGACGGATGAAGAAGGACAGCAGATGGAGCTCATAGAGAGACTTCACTTGCGTGAGATTCCGCTGAAATCAGAAACTTTATTGCTGAGAAATAAAGGGGAAAATTCTTGAAAAGAGAAAATAGTCCTGGTATTAATATAAACTTTGAACTAGGTGTAAGTCCTTAAACACTTCACAAACATTGTTTTGTTCTAGGATTGACTTAGTTACTTGCAAGTGCCTAGATTAGGAATTTCCCACCATCTACAGAAATGAAGATCACAGAACAAAGCGGGGTTTACTCATAAAAAAAGTAAAGTTCCATTTCTGTATTCTTGATTTTTGACTTTATATTTGAAACTTCTCACATTTACAATTACATTTCTTTGTTTCCATATCGCTACCTATTTATTGCTATACTGTTCGTTACTGTACTTCCTTGCACCATATAGATTCTTGCAGTTTGTCATATAAACTCAATAAATATTTGTTGAATAATACATGAATAAGTGAATGAATGAAAATACCTGCTAAATGACAGTCATTGAGATCAGCACAGTAAAATTCATTCATCATCAACAGGCAATTTTAGCAGCCATGATTCTTTTGTTCACAATGTAGAACACTCTGTTTTCCTTGAATTAACTTAATCCCAGTTCTGAGCTTGCTAGCTACTGGGCTGTCAAGACCACCATCCAAGTCACAGCAGGGTGTGTTCTCCCTTCAGGGCCACACTGGTGTTCAGGAGGCCTGTTTTGTGCACTGAAAGTAGAAGTGGCCCAAGATCACAACAGTCCCTCGAGATCTGTCGGCTCTCTGCTCACACCTCCTGTGATCATGGGCATCTCGGGTCAAGATGGACCATTCCGTTCCTTGCTCTGTAAACCCTTCTTTCTGGATGCTACCTCGAGGGTCCAGGGCTCTCCTCCTTTCCAAGCCCAGATAAACTGTTTCTAGTCTAAAGAGAAGCCGTTTGCTCCTGGTTTTCCTCCCCTCCCCTGCTTCTTGTGGCCACCTCACTTCCACCTTCAAACTCCTTCTCATGGCCTTAAACCCTTGAGAACAAAAGCTGGAAGTTATTTCTGCTCCTCTCTTCCTCCTCTCAGGTACTTTGCCCTGAGCAAACAAAGCAGAAAAACCCAGTGTTTGTTTTAAAGGAAGAAAGGGAAAGAGCCAAGATTGAGAAGTAAAAAGCCATAAATGAGCAATTTAAAAAAATTATCCTGTCTCAGGATCAATCAATAGAGTAAACTGATTGCTATCTTTGCAATGAAACTAAATAAACTACTGACCGTTTGGCGGGGATCCTACAGGAGCTCCTCGGAGCCGAGAGTTATGGAGGACGAGATGTAAGTGGATGACATCATGTAGGCTGGTACCTTGGAGAAGTCACAGTGGGATGGGGCAAGCTACTTTCCCAAGAGTCCTCAGTGCTTGTGACCACAGTGTTTCTCGGCCAAAACCAGAATATCCAGCACTTTTGCAATACAGACAAAGCCATCCTGAGGCCTACATATAGCTCCTCTATGGCCATCTAACAATAGTAACTATGACCAGCATGCTTGGATTTGGTCCCTATTCAGCAGGAAATAAATAATACAGATACCAGAAACTATATGAAACGAAGAGAAATGAGAAGAATCTCTTTTTAGGAAGAATTGTCACCATTTTTATTATTCTAAATTTATCTGCATTAGATTAAACATTCCAGATTAAAAGAAAAACTCAGCTGCTTTTCCATATAAAATTGGAACAGTTTTTCACTGTTTTCTGTTTGTTCAGTCCTTGTGTTTGCAAGCTGTTCCCAGAATATGTGAAAACTGAAGTTAACAAAGAAATCCATCTTAATTCAATGAAGATTTAACACGGGCTCCCTCTAACATCTTATTCTTTCGTGTTAATAAGAGTGTATTTAAATGTATTTCAAGACAGAAGACATTAATCTTAATCTTCTTCTTCAAAAAAAAAAACCTTAAAACTAATCTTT
>PVJO010009663.1:0-29788 GCA_004026905.1 Hystrix cristata | reverse complement strand
AGCAGAGGACAGGCATATTTCTGTCCGTGTTAAAACATTTAGATTCCCTAAACTGAGGGGCGCCCCCATAACATAACCCAGAGTATATGTACACGGCCTCTGACAGTGATTCCCAGCACTCGGAGAGTATGGGAACTGGGGATCTAGGAATCAGCATTAAAATGTCAATTGATTGCTGCCATTACTGTGAGACGCAAATCATCCTTTGTCCCTAGTTCACCACCCACAACAGTTTAGCGCACTAACTTGTTAGTTGAACATAGAAAGAATCTCAGGTTCTTCACAGCTTTTAAAAATAAGATGTTCAGGAATAGGAATAAAAAGTCTCTGTACATTTCCATAAAGTATTGCTTAGAGCACAAGTGTGGCTGGATGTTTTGGTTAATTCCATCACCTTGTGATTCTCACTAAGGTAACATGATTATGATGATGTCCTAGGGAAGAGAACGAATCAGCAGAAAGACAGTGACTAGACCTTTGAGTTCTAAAGGAGGAAGAAGAGAAGAGAGAGTAAAAGCAAGAAGGCTGGAGGCTGCTGGTTCCCTGAGAAAGGGCCCTCTGGGGCTAGAACTGGGAGCTAGAGAGACCCTGGATAATTGCCGGGAGTCTGAGAGGAGGGAAGATCTGTGTTCTCTGTTTTCTCATAAAACAGAGAAGGACTGGGCAGCTACGTTCCCCTACAGCACAGGAGGAGAGGAAAGGACAGAATGAGTATGAGGGTGTCTAGGTAGAGAGATCCCCCTTCACCACTGGAGTCTGGGACCCAGCCAGCAGCGTTGTCATGAATCAAGCGGGTACAGAGCCCTGGCCCTGGCACAGGAGCGCACCCCAGGAACACGCAGGGACCAGCGCCCGGAAGTGGGGAGCAGCGTACATAGTCGGTGGATGACAATCATCACGGACCAGAGGACACTCTGTCAGCACCCCATAAGCCCTGTGGAACTTAGATCCATCTGGGGCAAGTGTGCTGGGGGAAGTGGCTGGATTGGCTAAGACTCAATCTTCACCAGCAGGAGGAATGGTGGCCTAAAATAAAAATGTTTATGCAAAATGAGGTGTGCCTTTTCGTTCGTTTTTGTACACTATTTGTGGCCTGAAATGGGCACTTTCCAGATGTGCGCTCTTAAATCAATAGGATTCTAAGAATACATTTACTGTGATTTAACACTTTTAGGAAAGGAAAATCTTGTCTTCTTTTATACTCTTGGCTAGAGTCTCCTGACTTATCCAGCTCTTGTTATGTGTGCGCTCCCAGAGCTGCTGTGAGATTTGAAACCATGATACAGTCCACCTGACATTATTTCCAGAGCAAAGGGATTTTTTTAAACCACCTCGAGCTAAACACCTGGAAGTCATATAAATAATGGAAATTTCCCCACTCTTCGACCCTCCTCTGTCTCACTACTTTGCAGACACAGGGAATTGGCAGTTTCAACTTGATATGCATTTCCCCCACATAAGTAAAACAAAAATAAAGCAATTTGACTTGAGAGAGTCTCAATTCCCCGTGTAAAATTACTACCTGTCTAGTATTACTCAGACCCCAGGGAACTTTAAGGTCATGCATATTTTCTAAATCTCTCTGCATTCTTTCAAAATTGTTCCTTAAGGGGGTCAATCTTTATGTATTTCCAAAACAGTAATGTCAGTGAAATTGGAAAAATAGATAAATTTGCAATGCTATGTAAAGCTTTTTCTCCCAGAAAGACATTTAATCAGTTTTCATAATAATCAAGTGCTACATCTGGAGGAACTCAAGCGCAAAAGAGAGAACAGTGATGTGTTTTAACAAGGGCACTTGATAGAAATTAGTCAATTCCAGGTAAAAGTTATATGTGGGACACAAAAATAAATAGAAATTATACTTGCCAAACACGTTTTTCACAAACCACAATATTTTTCACAAACCCTTGTGTACAAGCCTCTTGCTAAAATGTTTATTATATGCTCACATCACACCAATGTTGTCACTCTGTTCTCTACGTTTACCACCCCAACTCTGAACTTTTCACACATGTGTAAATCTTAACACTCTCCTAAAGCCTAGTCTGTATTACACTTACATTACACATGTATACTTCACAAGTTCTCAGTCCTAACAGATTTCTCCCCACCAATAATCCCTGAAGACTTCTACAACTCTCACTGCCAGCCCAGTTACTCTGTCTTAATTCTCCAATCTGTCACCTGTGTCTGACAATCCACTGATCCTTGGTGCTCTCTGAGGTTTGAGAATGCAACTAATATAATTTTCTTATTCCCCAAAGAGCTGGCCCTTTATTTGTACTCAATAAACCACTTATTGAATAAAGCAAGTCTGACAGCTTCCAGTGTATAAAATTAAATTCCTTAATTCTGACAAGAAACTGTCTTGCGGCCTTCCACAAGAATGTAGCAGAACATGGTTCCAGTTGAAATCATCGGCAATGGGCGTCTGCTCACCGGAAGTAACGCTCATAGAGACCAATCGATTCTTTGTTGAGGACTTTTGAACTCTGACTGCCAAAGCTTTTGCTCTCAGAGGTAAAGGAAAACTGAGTTCCACTCTTTCTTGCAGCCTTTATTTCAGAGCTTATGTTGCAAATAACATAATAATTTGATGAAGAAAGTTGAAACGAATCATGAACAGATGACATTTCCCTCAATTCAGGCAGGATTTTCAGTTTATAACAAAGGTGGCCAAAAAAAAAAAAAAAAAAAAAACATGATCCTGAGTATAATATTTTCCAGAAACTTGAACAAGAAAACTTCATAGCACAAAATCACTTAGACTCATCCACCCCTGACAAAGAGCACGTAAATATAGCCTGTAATATCTTTCTTCTTTATTAGCCTTCAAGACATTTCTCCTCGAGAAAGGGCACATCCCTCCCTTCTAATCTAATCTCTTCAACCTTCCCCAGCTGTGCATTTCTTGTGCTGAGCATCATGACATCTTGGTAACCACTTCTGCAGAGAAAAGAAATAAAAGAGTTTTCTAAAGCCAGAGACTTATTTATTTTCCTTGCTTCATAATTTGATTTTGGTCTTATTTGCAAAAACACCATGTGTAAAGGTCAAATCAATACCTGTAACCTCATGCTTGACTTCAGCTTTTGGGTTTAAAAAGAAAAAATTATATATACATAAATATATATAAGTAAAAAAACAAATGCTCACGTTCACGGGAAGTTGCGTTTAGACTTATTCTCATCTGAGTGACATACTTCTCCTGCAAACACACTCATGAACCTTAAGAGCAATGCTAACACCACAGTGACAGAGATGGTTCTGTGGGACGCAAGGGGCAGGCTCATAAACAAGGTCCTCCCCACAGTACACTAGCGCTGTAACCCTCGGCCCTGTATTTTCTCTCTGAGTGTCAGTTTCTTCATATTAAAAGTATTGTGATGAGGATTAAATAAAATGAGAGACTTCTGAAAGACAATTGTTGGTAAATGTTTTCTTTGGTCACTGTGCATCCAGTCACATAGTTTGCTCAAGTAAGCATTTATTTTTATTAGGTAACAAGAATTCTGGAGAAAGGAAGTCCAGGACTGCAATGCTTGGAGAGACCCATCTGGGACTCAGGTCCCTAGCAGCCCTCTTATCACCTACTAGCCTTAGCAAGTGGCTTTCATCCTTAAGACTACAATGGCGGCTCTACCTCCTGGCAATGCTTTTGATTTACGTGAGAGTGGTATGTGTTCTCTCTCCCTTTACTTTTAATCCACCTGTGTCCTTACACTTAGAGCAATTTTCTTGTAGAAAACATACAGTTTTTAATCCACTTGACAACCATTGATTTTGATGGTGTATTTACACCACTAACATTGACATCTAAAGTGGCTATTGATGGTCTTAGATTAATATTTTTTTCTTAGATTAATATTTGCCAATATCTGGGCTAATGTTTCGATCCTTGCCCTGGGTGTTTGGTTTCTGTTGTTTTTGTGGTTTGTTTTGTTTTTGTCTTTCACTCTTTTTCTGTGTTCTCTAGTTTATTTAAGCACTTTATCTTTTTTTAGGAAGATAGAATATGTTTTATTTAAATGTTAGTTACTTTGATTTGTAACTTTTAAAAATGTAAAATATAATATGTTGGCCCCCATTTTTGTTCCTGATAATTGAGCATTTTAACTGATTGCATTTTCCTCCTCCGTTACTCTATACTTTTTTTTTAACCTTTGACAGTGGTAACACTGGAGTCTGCAGTATACATTTAAAATTAATCCATGCCCTCTTTCAAATAAGGCAGATGGCTTATAATAGCATCCCTAATTCTTCCCTTCTGTTCCTTACAATGTTGTCATTGTTCATTTCAGTTATTCATAAGCACTAAACACATTGTTATTACTATTTTACACAGTCCCTATTAGACTAAGAGTAAGAAAAATAAAAAAATTTACCATCATTTATTTCTTCAATACTCCTTTTTCTAATATATTTTCCTCTTTTCTGGAGAATTTCATTTAATACTTCTAACAAAACACTTATGCCAACAAATAACCTCAATTTATCTAACAAAGTTTTTCATTTCTCCTTCACTTTTGAAAAATAATTTGCCTGCATTCAGAATTCTAAGTGGCAGGTTTGGATGAGGGTCTTTGTTTTTTGTTTTTTTGGGTTGTTTTTTTTTTTTTTTTTTTTTTTTTTTTTTTTTTTTTTTTTTTTTTTTTTGGCTTGTTCATTTGTTTCTCCAATAATTTAAATGTTTCACTCAACTGTTGTCTTGCTTCAGGGTTGCTGAAGAGCAGTCCAAAGTAATTCTTACCCTTGCTCCCAAGAAATAAGCTGGGTTTTCCTTCTTGTCTGACTTCTTTCAAGACTTTTTTGTCTTTGATGTTTTTCCAGTTTGAATTTGCTGTGCTTCAGTGTAGTTTTTTGCTTTTATGTTCTTGATTTTTTGGGGTTTGGCTTTTGTTTAGTTTTGTTTTGTTTTCTGCTGCTTATTCACTACTTAGTCTGTTTTGTATTGTCTGGATTTGTATTTAAGTGTCTACCATTAATTTTGGGAAATGCCCAGTCATTGCTGCTTCAAATGGTTCTTTTGCTTCTTTTTTCCAATACAAAAATACCTAGTTTCAAAAAAAAAAAAATACCTAGTTTCTATGCACAATTCTTACTCACTTTCCAGGTATGGTTTGGTTTTTATTTTTGAATTTTTTTTACAAATTAAAGATTTGTGGCAACTCAACATCAAGCAAATCTGTCAGAGCCATTTTTCCACCAGTGTGTGCTCACTGTGTGTCCCATTTTGGTAATTATCACAATATTTCACGCATTTTCATTGTTTTTCTATTGTTGCGGTGATCTGGAATCAAAGACCTGTGGTGTGACTATTTGAGGCCACCACCGACCATGCACATATAAGGTAAAATCTTAATGGGTGCATGCTCTAGGTCCTGACTGCTCTGCTGCCCGGCAGAAGGCCCATCTCTCTCCCTCTGCTCTGCCTTCCGAACCCCTACAAAATGACAATATTGCAATTAGGCCACCTAGCAACCCTGCAGTCACCCCTGAGTGTGCAAGTGAAAGGAAGATTCATACATCTCTCACTTCATATCAAAAAATATAAATGGTTCCATTAATGAGGAAAGCACATTGAAATCTGGAAAAGGCAGAAATCAGGGATTCTTGCACCAAACAGTAAGCCAAGCTGAGAATGCAAAGGAAAAGTTCTTGAAGGAAGTTATAAATGTTACTCCACTGAACACAAGTGATTAAAAAAAAAAAAAAAAAGGTGAATCAGGCTTATTGCTTATATGGAGAAAGTTTGACTGGTCCAGATAGTAAACCAAACCGGCCATAACATTCCCTTAGACGGAAGCCCAGCCTGGAGCAAGGCCCTGACTCACTTCAGCTCAGTGATGACTCAGACAGGGGAGAAAGCTGCAGAAGAAGTGTGCAAAACTAGCAGAGAACAGTCTGTGAGGTTCGAGGAAAAGCCATCTCCACAACATGAAAGTGCAAGGCGGGCAGTAGGGGCTGATCAGAAAACACAAGTTGTCCGAAAGACTCCGCCGAGATCACTGACGAAGGCAGCTGCTATAATAACAAGAAACTTTCACTCCAGACCAACAGCCTCACTCGGAAGAAGATGCCATCCAGAACTGTCACGGCTACAGAGGAGATGTCCACTGCTGAGACGTTCTCTCAGTAATGAAGAAAGATCCTTTAAGAATATTACTGCTAGTTGACAAGGTCTGGTCCCCCAAGCGCTCTGATGAAGATGGACAATGAGACTGGTGCTGTTTTCACACAGGCTGACGCAACATCCATTCTGCGGCATGGATCAAGAAGTAATTTTGCCTTTCAAGTTTCATTAAGAAATATATTTGGTAAGTTTTCTATGGCCTTGAGATGCCTTGTTAGGTTATTTAAGATTGCTCTGTTTTCCTAATAGCAGAGCTATAAACTTCCCTTTTAGAACTGTTTTTGTTGTGTCCCACAGATCATGATACACAGCATTTGCACTATCATTTGGTTCTGGGAATATTTTAATTTCTGCCCAGTTTTTTTCAGGGACCCATTACTGCCAGATGTAGCGATTCTTCTGATGGATCTAGGTGAAGAATTGAATGCTTGGAAAGGTTCACTGTCCTAGATGCCATTAAAAACACTCAGGAGCCACGAGAGGAGGTCAAAATACCAAACACCATCAGGAGTTTAGAAGCAGTTGATTCCACCCCTCTGGATGACTTCAAACATTTCAAGACTTCCCTTAAAGCCATCTAAAATAAGATCTCAGATGTGTGGTTTCTTCAATTATATTTCCCCATTACCATTATTATATAGGAGCCCTGCTGATTTGGTGCTGAGGCACAGGGGAAGGAGAAGCATTCTCCAGCCTTACGATGAGGTCTCAGTCTCTCAGGAGCTTGGGACCTGGATCGCGATCTTTCCGGTGCCCCTCGGAGAGGGAGCTTGATACAAGTGTTTCCCTTCTCTTATGTGACAAGCTACAAGAGACTTGAATTGTGTCCCACCAAAATTAATAAAGTCCAAACCACAGTACCTCAGAATATGATCTTATTTAGAGATATGATCTTTATACAGGTAATAAAGTTAAAACAAGGGGTTCTTTTTTTTAAATGTATTTAAAAGTACATGTTTGCAATAAATAATGACTACATTCATTGTGGTGTGGTGGTTATGTGGTACATGTACAAGACACATCTTTTTTTACATCCTCTTCCCATTTTCAGTAGATCTATCTCCCTATTTCCTTTTATCTATTTTTTATTTTGCTGTTTATTTATACTTTGGATTTCTCATATGAGAGAAACCACGCAATATGTAAGCTTGTGTGTCTGACTTATTTCATTTAACATGTTTTCAAGGTGCCTCCATTTTCCTACAAATGGTTCAAATTCATTCTTCTTTATAGCAGAGTAGTAGTCCATTGCGGGCAAATACCACATTTTCTTTGTCTATTCATCTGTTGATGGACGGTGGGCTGCTTCCAAGATTTGGCTGTTACATATTGTGCTACTATAAACATGGGTGTGCGTGTGTCACTGTAATATGATGTCTTCCGCTCTTTCAGGAAGATACCTAGTAGGGCAATAGTTGGGTCAGATGAAATTTCTAGTTTTAGTGTTTTGAGGAATCTCAATACTGATTTCCATAATGGCTGTACTAACTGAAACCCCCACCAACAACATAGAAGGGTTCCTTTTTCCCACAGCCTCTCCAGCATTTGTTATGATTTCATTTCTTGAGGATTTCCATTCTTTGTGAAGTAAGATGAAATCTCAGTGTTGTTCTAATTTGCATTTCTTTAATGGCCAGTGATGTTGAACTTTTGTTACCTAATTATGGATCTTTTGTATTATTTCTTCTTTGACGTGTCTGTCATTTCTGTTGCCCATTTTTGATTGGGTCTTTCATTGGGAGGGTCTAATTTTTTAAGTTCTTTATATATTCTAGATATTATTCTTCTGTCAGAGGAATAGCTGGCAAAAAATAATTTCCCATTTTGCAGGTTGTCTCTTCACTCTGTTGGTTATTTCCTTTGCTGTGCAGAAGGTTTTTGGTCCCATTTGATCAATGATCCCACTAATATGATCTCATTTGTTGATTCTTAATGTTATTTCTTGTACAATGGGGGTTCTGTTCAGAAAGTCCTTGCCTATGCCTACGAGTTCAAGAGTTTTACTTATCCTCAAGCATGTTAAGTATTTCTAGTTTAATATTTAGTTATTTGACTCATTTTGATTTTAGCTTAGTGTCAGGTGAGAGATAAGAGACTAGCTTCAGTCTTCCACATGTGGATAGCCAGGTTTCCTGGCACCATCTGCTAAAGAGGTTATTTTTCCTACAGTGTATGTTTTTGGCACTTTTGTCAAAGATCAAGTAGTTGAATATGTCTGGAGTTGTTTCTTCATCCTCTATTCTGTTCATTTGATCTCCAGGTCTATTTTTGTGCCTGTAGCATGCCGTTTTTATTGCTGTGGCTTAGTAATATAGCTTGAAATCCGGTGTTGTGATGCCCCCTGCTTTGTTACTCAGGATTGCTTGTTACCCAGGACTGTTTTTGCTAACCTAATTCTCCTCTGGTTCCATATGAATTTTAGGTTTTCTCCAGTTCTGTGAGGAGTGTTTTTGACATTTTGATTGGGATTGCAGTAAGTCTGTTTATCAGTTTTAGAAGTATGGCCATTTCGACT
The DNA here is from genome assembly GCA_004026905.1 of Hystrix cristata. Lineage (NCBI taxonomy): Eukaryota > Metazoa > Chordata > Mammalia > Rodentia > Hystricidae > Hystrix > Hystrix cristata. The sequence continues at coordinate 21,137 of PVJO010009663.1, read as the reverse complement.
ACATTCGTTCCTTCTAACCAAGAACAGGGGATGTCTTTCCATTTTCTGATGTCCTCTCCGATCTCCTTTTTCAGAGTTCTATAGTTTTTATTGTAGAAGTTTTTTACCTCCTTGTTTAGGTTAATTCCTGGGTATTTAATTTTTCTTGATATGAATCAAGAATCAAATTTTTGAGGGAAGCTGAGCCTTAACACAATGTGACTGGTGTCCTTATAAGGAGGAGACTCTTGCACAGAGACATACATTAAGGTAAGATGTTATGAAAATACACAGAGTGCAGAATGCCATCCAAAAGTTGAGGAGAAAGACCTGGAACAGATTTTTCCCTGTACCCCTTGGGAGGAAACAATCCTGTCGATGCCCTTATCCTGAACATCTAGCCCCCAGAACTAAAAGCCAACACATTTCTGTTGTCAAAGCCATTCAGTCTGGGGTACTTTCTTACAGCAGCCCTAGCTAGCTAGTCTGGAGCAGCTAGAGTTGGATATTTCCCTTCTCTAAGCTGGTTAGGCTCTGATGAGATTTCAGACACTTAGGTTCTAATGCAATGTTTTCTTTGAAGGCAGCCTCATTAGGGAGGACGTACTCTGAGCACGTTTCCTAGTGGCTACTTTTCCCCTCTCCCTGCAGGAAGCAGGAAGCCATTTTCCTCTGACCTTCACTGTGAGAACATACTAGTGCTGTGAGGCGCAAAACCCAGAAAAGTATGGGAATTCCACCGAGCGCCACTGTCCATCAGTTTTTAACTGTCAAACTTGTCCACACTGAGCAGCTAGCAATTCATCAGTCCCTCTGTAGATTTCCCTACCCTGAGACTGGTTCCCACAGTTTTCTGTTCATGGGTTATGATTCTTGGCACCCACCAGTCTGTCTCTCCAACTTTGAGACCAGCAGTGTGCTCCAATGGATCTAAATAGAGTTGCTGATTTTCAGCTTGTTCAGTTGTTTTTTACTGTCGTTGTGTGGGTGAGAATAATGACGTCCAAGCTCCTTACATGCTGGACTGGAATCCATATCCCAGTCAGGAAGAAGTACAACCAAAGGAGGCATGTGCCATCCGAGCACATGTTGTCTTTTAAATCAAGAAAACAATATTCCCAGAAACTAAATGGGCTTTTGCTTAAGTCTGTTGGTGAAAACCTGAGCACACTGGTCCCTGGTTGCAAGAGAGTCTTGATATGTGTTTTTAGCTGAGCACACGCCACGCCCTCAAACATTAGTCCTCTGGTAGTAAAAAGAAAAGGATGGAGTGGATACTTATCAGGCTACAAAGTCTTCCGCAGCTCAACATTGTGGCTGTGCTACATTCCTACACACTCCTCAGTCCATCATACGACCTACTCATCCTCTCCCCTAGAAGCCAACTTTGAATCTCGCGTTTTTGTGTTCACTGGGAGTGGAAACATTTCTTGAAGATGCCCAGTGAGTTCTGCAGGATCTAGTGACTAATAAGCCAATTTTCCCAAATGAACAGATGAGTCAGGGGAAAAGAACAACCAGAATTAAAACTGAGCCAGAAAGAATGGGAAACATACAGCGGTTCCCAAGAAATAATTCAATTTTCCCAGGTGGAAGTAGCAAGGACCCCTGCTCTGGTGATAAAGTAAAATTCTGAATATCCAAGCTGGAAGTCTTAGATCTAGTTAGGTTCTAAGTTAACAGCGTTCAGCAGAAGCATAACATGAGCCCAAAAGGCCACTCTCAATATAATTTTAAATTTCTCAGTAACTCCACTTAAAAACAGACAGGCATAATTAATTTTAACAATAAATTTTATGTAATGCAATGTATTCAAAATCTTATTTAAACATAGAATCAATGTGATAAATATATCAATTAGATATTTATATTTTCTTTTATACCAAGTCATTGGAAACTAGTATCTATATTTCACATTTACAGTGCCTGAATTTGGAAAAGGCACATCTCAAGGACTCAATAGCCAATAAACCAGTAACTTCAATTACAGTGTAGATGGTGCTGCCCCAGATCCTTGCCCCAGATCCAGAGCTGTCCGCAGCTCTGGGTTCGACTCCCTGAGAGAGGCCCTTTGTCTGCTGCCCTCTGGGGCTATCCAAAAGGTGACCATGGAGAATGCTTTGCCTGGAACTGCACAGTTCTCACAGTGCACCTGCACATGCTACAGGTTTGGAGGCCCACAGATAGACCTAGGGCTTGAACAGGCGCGGGCTATTGTTTGCCAAGTCTTATGCATCTTTGGCAACAAAATCCTCTCGAGCAGCAAGCATTTCTTTCACTCAATTGTCCACAGAACACTCTCGACCAAAGATCTTGTGTAGACATTCTGTCTTCAGAGGTGGGACCAAAAAAAAAAAAAAAAAAAAAAAAAAAAAAGAATTGGGGACAGACAAACCAAGTCTAGACTCTAATCTCTCCTCTCAGGATTTGGCTTCCCAACACTCTAGTCCCTCTACATTTTAGCGTGTCATTTATAGCAATGTACTGCAGATTTCAGATTGTTCTTAGCTAGGGACAGTATTTGGCCGCACACATCAAAACCTGACTATAGAAACTTAACCAAACAGAAGAATATTTTTCTCAAGCAACTGGAAATGTTAAAGTGAGTGACCCAAGTCTGACACAGTTAACTCCATAAACACATGAAGAACCCAGTTCCATCTTTTTCCTCAGTTTTAGCATGTGCTTTTATCATTATCATAAAATGCTTGGTTTATTTTCAAAAACTACATATGCATTTTAGGCAGGCAGATTAAGAGTAAAATGGAAAAAAAAAAGAAGTATGCCAACTGAAACTGGGTTAATTTTAATCAAAAATGGCCTTTTTGGCAGCTCCCCATTCGGTAGAATTCCATACACATCTCCTTATCCAGGATACAGAGACACCCCTCTCCTAGCTGGTAGAATATTTTTCATGGATTCGTTGAAGCCTCAAATGAATAGGGTTTCTGTCAGTAATGGAGAAATCAGGGAGGGAAATGGGAAACTAGCTGATTTATATACTAACTGCTTCATAATGCAGCTAAGACTTATTTTATTGAATTTGAAAGAAGAAAATATATAAACTTTTTAAAGATAATGTAATAATGCAACCGCCTACTTTTACACATACAAATGAATTTTATTGGTGATTCAAATGAGTTCATGGCTTATATGTTAAAACATCAAAGAAATATAAGTGGCCCTAAAGGAACTGAACTATGAATCACAGAGCATTTTAGTAATGCCAGTTCTTGCTCCTTTATGTTAGTTCTGTGGTTTCTGAATATCTCAGTTTGCTTTCAAACCAAAGTCATGAATCGGTCACCAGGGATATAACATAAACCAGTGGAAATATTGGCATGAGGCATATGTTTTGGTTGTATTTCAATGACTCCTGAATATTCTTTTACACCTAGAAAGAAATACAATCGCTTCCTTTTCAGAGTACATGGGTCATGAGTTCTGTGTTTCTCTTTCCTACTTTTAACACATACTATCAGGAAAGAATTACCTCCTATAAGAAAACTAACAGTCCAGATATAATCTGTCTGTGGATCTAGGAAGGAACCCGTCACATCCAAAAATTTTGGGAGCATTAGCTCTTGACTCAAAATACTTAAAAACAATGAGTAAAGGAGACATAGGTCTGAATTCAGATTTGGATTATGGACAATCAGTTGAGGATTTATCCTTAAGGAAGAATTGAGAATAGCCCCATTTGCATGATGTGGAAAGCAGTAAAAGATGTTGGGACATGGGGCAGGAGAAAAAGAAAACTGGTAGACCAGGCATTAGGAAGGAGAAAAGTAGAGGTCACATATAATATGCTCTGATGTCATAAAGATATAACCGATTCTTTCACTGCAGTGTGTACAGACCTTTTGTGTAAGCTTCAGATCCATTTTAAACATTTTTCAAATAACAGTAGCAATCAACACACGTTAATAAAAACAGAGCTGGCTAGAGTACTTAGCACCAACAAATCCAAATAAGCATCAATAAATGGTTTGCACACCCAAGTACTAGGTCTTAACTTTTGATCTCCAGAAGTCTGCAAAGCTATGTATTAATTAGGAGCAAAAACATCTGAAGGGAACAAAAGAGAAAACTACAAATTGGACAAATAAATTTTAAACTTTGTAGCGGAAGGTCAGGAAGATGGGCTTTGAAATTCGGTGGATCTGATTTAAGAGCCAACACTCTCTGATACTATGAAATTGAATAAATTATTTTACTTCCTTAAGCATCAGTTTTCTCATGAGCAAAGTCTCACTGAGGACAATTTCCATGTCAAAGCTCCTGTAATACTTAAATAAATGTTCAGGCAATATAAATAAAGCATTTTTCAAAACACCTGGCACAGAAGAAGATGTTCAATATCTGATATATAAAAATACTCAGGATATGTATATCATTTCCATGTATATTTGCATGTAAAATGTGCAAGAAAGCTACCATGTACAAGGAAATCGAGGGAGTTTTACTTTACCTACATCTTTAAAAAATGATATGGTGTCTAAATGCCTGACTTCAGTTCAAATTCTTTTTCCTTAGCAAGCTAACATATCTGTAGCATACTCCTTCTGTAGCCCTTAGCTTTAACAACGAGGTATTGATTTTAATATAAATTTATCCCCAGTTCCACCGTTTTTTTACTTAAGAAAAATACACATTTTAAAGAATAGCTGAAGTTTCACTTTGTTTTTACCACAATCTCATTTTTACATGGATTTAGCAGACCAACTGTGTCTTGTTTTCAGCGTAGGTTGAGAACTTGAGTAGCGACATTTGGAAGTGTAGAGCCGAAGGCCCAGGCCAGCCTGCCAACCAATCGCGTCTCTTGCACAGTCAGAGAAGGTACCCATACCTCTGATCGCAGGTCTCCCCTGGGGAAGGACAGTGGTCACCATTGCCGAAAGCTGAGAAATTGCTCTTGGAGGAAGATGTTGTTCCCTATAAAACCATCTCCAAGCTTTTCTGGTGTCACACAGGCTGGGGCGCCCTATCTTTTGTTCACATCTGTATCCCTTCATATATGGAGCCGCTCGCCAAGATTTAACGTGTGACTGAACCAAAGTTCACTCTTTCCCTGCTGACAATTCTACTGGCCACCAGAGGAAAGTTGAAATCCCCAGCAAAACTGAGAGAGTTTGCACCATTAATTAATTATGCATCCAGTTTCGAGTTTAAAAAAAAAATAAAGTAATTTCTTATGGTTCTTTTTCCCTGACAAAGAACACACAACATATATTCAATAAATACCTACTAAATTAAAACTAATTTATAACCTTTTCCATTTCCTTTTAACACTGGTAAGCAAAGTTGGTGTCATCCTAATATAATCTAAAGGGCACATTGCTTGTTCCTGACAACGAATGAAAATGTAACAAATTAATGACACTGTAAATCTGCAGGCCCCGAGAGCAAAGCTAATACTAATAAAAGGGGTGGAGTGCAAGTTTGGGGTTGAGAAAGAATAAAATATTCTCTTTCTATATTAATACTAATCTTTTCTTAACTATGGGGCATGTTGAAGAGAGAAGATAACGGGTCCATGTGATTTCATGTATAACATGATTGCATGAAATAAGAGTACCAAGATATTTTCTGACTGCAAAATTCATTTTGTTACCTATTTTACAGCATTCGAGAGCAAACTATTTTGAGCAATCCGAACAAAAGAAGAGAGGCTTCCAGAGAAGAAAACGATAGCAATTCCAGTTACATAAATGCAACTAGGCAGTAAAATGCAATCTTTCCTCTAGAATTCATTAGCGCATCCATGAGATTAAATAAGTCTACACAAAGACAGTTCACAGTAGTGACCTTCCTACTACTAAAGCAGGTGGCGTCGTTCTGGATAATGTCAGAGGCTTAACTCTTTAAAAGAGTAGGGGAGACTGCGAAACATTAACATAGAACTACATAAATGTCAACCCTGAAATTTTAAGGAAAGCATTATTAAGTACATTCTGCCGGTTTTTATGAGATTTTAAACATTCTATATATGCTTCAACTCACTCTGAGTAGGAATTCAGTTTTTACCACACATACTTTCTGCTTCATCTGTCTATGAGTAATGCATAATTATTTTTGTCTTATATATAGATCTTCACATTTGTATTTAATGTGTAGTAAGACTGTTGTATTTCATAAAATGCATTAGCAAATGTATTCACTTTCTAAGATATATGAGTTCAAAACAAGACAATATTTTCTTATTTCTCAGAATGTAAGCGAGTTGTGGAAAGAAAAGAAAGGAAGACATCCTGTGAATGGTTATAATGATAAACACTACACAAGCATGGAAAATTCAGGAATCCAATTCTGATTGTACATCTGACAGAGCACTTAGAAGATGATATTTCACGTACACTAAATTTTATATATACAGTCTTAATATAAATAAACAGCCTTTGCTATCGTTGATCTTATTTGTTTCTTAGTTTATTCATTTCTCTTCTTGTCTTTTTTCTTTCCTTTCAATAATTTTCTTAGTGGTCCTCTATGTTTTCAAATTTAGCTGCAAATGAAACTCTATGTACTTTCTTGGCAACCTTGATGACTAGAACATTCATTGTCCTTCAGTTCTAAATAGGTTGCTATTTCCACTGTGATTTCCACTTAACTCTTACATAACCACGCATTTCTAGATTACAGCCCCATGGAGTCTTTCTAGACAATTTTCTGTTCTTGATTTCTAATTTGACATCTTACATTCAGAGGACATGTTGTGCCCTTTGAGGGTTCTGTTTAGAGACCTAATACCTGCCTGAGGTGTATAATTCTTTCGTGTCTCTTTCAAGTGTATATAAAATTTCCATTGGGGGATCCATATCAATCTGCATTTAAACCCTTATGTTATTTATCACTTGGTCTATAATTTCTGATGTAGACTTGTTTAAAACCTCCCAGGGTGACTATGAATTTATCAGATTTACCTTACAGTTCTGTCAATTTGTTTTTTATACATCTTGAGACTATATTGGATACACAAAGTTCATAATATTTATATCTTCTTTTTTTTTCTTTTTTTAGTACTGGGGTTTGAACCCAGGACCTTTTCAATAAGTAACAACCCCAGCCTCTTGCCCTTTCTATTAGATACATTCTTGCTACATCACTAAGCAGCTGGGCTGTCATTTGTGATCCTCCTGCCTCAGGCTACCAGAGTGCTAGGATTACAGGCATGTGCCACCACTCCTGAGTGCCTCCTACTGAATACTACCCATTTAATCCACCAACATTATGTTAACCTTACCTGCATTAATTCATACATGCAGACAGTCACAGATTCCAGAGAAGGAAGAGCCTGGATCATGTGAATTTATAAACGTTTATCTCCAAAATCTTTTTTAAATGTAGTTTATTTCCTGCAGCATATTACGATAAACATATACCCTCAATTAAGCAGAACAGGGTGAGCAAGGAAAACTAATCCAAAAGAAATACTCAACACAAAAACAATACATTGCATATGTCTCCTGTATCAGTCTGTGTTTTAGCTTGTTTCCAATTATGCAGAAAATTATTTTATTAAAGGCTTTATGTAGCTCCACATCTTGCGAAGTCTATACAGCCAGAATGTGGCTAATTTTTCAGGAATAATGCCCAAGAGTCACAGCTTTCTTGGCCTAGTGATAAATCCAGAGTTACTGCTGCTGGTCTACCAAGGACTAAAGAGAGTCAACAATGGAACTGATGGGAGGTTCCTACCATTTCTGTTCTAGTCATCAAAGAAAGTCGAACACCAGTACCGCCAACAAACTAACACAAGATCTGGGCGAAGCTGCCATCCTCCCTCTCACCTCCACATCAGTCTCACTCTGATGCATACAATTGGTGAAGCCCACGTCACTGGGCTGGGTAGCCGCAGGAATGCTCAGGAACCCCGTCCACCTCCTCAGTTAGGAGGTGCAATATAGCATGAAAATGCTCCCAGGGTGAACAGATACTGATACTCATGAATAAGACAGATGAGCACTACCCAAAAGCTACAGTGTGGAAAACGCGCACATTAACTGTGGGCAGTGCAATAAATTTAGCTGCTGCAGGAAAGCAGGAACTGCATCTGCCTAGGTCACCTTGAATAGAATCTGACGAGTGCACAGTAGACTGTTAAATAAATGACTCTGGTATGGCCCGCTGATTGTATTTTGCATATCTTTCATTCTAACGGATGTTAAAACACTTTTTCTTATTGAGAAAAGAGTTTCACATATATATGTTAAATATATATGTGTAGTCAGGATCTGTACTTTACTACTGAGCTATATCCGTGACCTCTATTTTCTTTCTTCTTACTGACTGTAATGGGGCAGATATGGGAGATGTATTAGAGCTCCTAGAGCCTGTGGATTTAACAATTTATGTGAAAATGGACACAGAATAATATAGCTGTGGCTAGTTAATGCCGACTGTCAACTCTATTGTCTTGAGAGATGCCTAGAAGACTAGTAAAGCACATTTTTGAGTGTGCCTGGGCACATCACAGAAGTGTGACCGGGGGAGCGTATCTGTTCCCTGGCCTTCCTCTGTAGGGCTTTCCTTGCTCTCTGCTTCCTGGATGGCATGATTTCAGCAGCTTTCTTCCACCAAACTTTCCACCATGATGTTCCTTCCCTGCAGCCAGCCAACCATGGACTGAAACCTATGAAACCATAAGCCAAAATAAACCACTTCTTTTAGTTGTGGGTGTCCAGGGTCTTGTTCCAACAACAGGAAAGGTGACCAATACAAGAGCCTGGAGTTAAATTGTAGAATGTCAAAGACAACTATCGTCGCTTAAGGGGAGAAAACAAGTCAACACAAGAAAAGAAAAAGTGATACCTTGTCTCAAAATAATTGATAGATATAATCTTTTTACTTAAAAAATTATTTCTCTCTGCCTGCTATATCTAAATATCTGTAGGAAAATGATAGAAATAATTTTTTGGTGTTTATTTCTGAGGGAAAGCAACTATCCCCCTAAGAACATTATATCTCACCAAAATATTTCACCAAATTATAAAAATGCAACTAACATTTTCAAGCTTCAGAAATGAAGAGACTATAGCTGGGCATGGTGGTGCAACCCTGTAATCCTACCACTCAGGAGGCTGAGGCAGGAGGATCGCTGTGAGTTTGAGGCCAGCCTGGGCTACATAGTGAGTTCAAAACCAGCCTGCACTAGAAAACAAGACCCTGTCTCAAAAAAAAAAAAAAAATTAAGAGACTGTAAAAAACTTAAAACAAGTGCTTTAATTTCTGCCAATAAAATTAAATCAATAAATAAGTGGAAATCTATATAATTAAATGAGTTTTATTTCAAAAAGTGAGAGCTGAAACTATCTTCCCTGAACTGCTTAAGGTCTACATTTACATGATTTCATTATTCCATAATTATCATCAATATAACTTTCCTATTCCCGGAAGTATAATTCTTGCCCGGGTAGATAACAGTTGCAAATCACTTTTCTGTTCATGCCAAGAATTTCACGAAAGAGCATCAGTTCTCCCACAAAAAGCATAAACAAGTGTTTACCGTGCCCGATTCTCTGATCCCCTCACCTCAAAATCTATCAGTCTTAAATTACCAACCACGTCGTAGCCCAGTTCTCATCAGACCTTCACACTGCAGGGCAGAGCTAACCAGGACTCCAGCGCTCACCAGTGTCCTGACTGTGCCCCTCCTGCAACATGCTACGACATGGTCAACATGGTGCTCTCCTTGCTGTGATGAGAGTAAACTCAGCTTTGTCGTGCCATCGTTTTGATAATATTTCTGAGGCGGCCAACACTCAGCAGGAGTCGCAACTAGCAAGAAAAGGCAACAGAAATCAAAGTAAGAAAAGACCTACGGCAAGAAAACCCAACCCCACCTCAGAAGGTCAGAATGGGACAAGAGAGACGTGGTATGTGATTCCTGGGGTAAGACTGAGACCTAGATTCCTTAACAGCTTCTGAGGGGGTCTGGCTTCCTCAAAACTAGGTCTTCCTCACAAGCTGTCACATTCCTTCTCGGGGGACTGAGGAAGAAAGACACATTTGCCCTCCATTTTGAGCATTTCTGTGTCAACCGTGACTTGCCTTCTTTGGAACCCTGTGGCTTGACAGACGTGCATCTTCCTGGGCCCATCCTCAATGACTATCTCTAGGAAGAGGCCTGGAAATTGGCATATTTGATCCATTCTGCCCTTGAATAAACTCTTCCATCAATGTTAGAGAAACACTGAGCAAAAGGCTCAATTAAACCAAAATTACTCTTTTCAACGCTGGGAGTCTTGACTCTGATTAAAACATATGAGAATTTCCAGATGAAATAGCGAGTTGTAAGATAATTCAGCAAGTCACATGGCCAAAACATTTACACTCTGTTCTCAACTCCACGTACCGTGCCTTGTACCCACCACTGACTGCCAAACTGACTGATAGGATAGGAGAGATATTAGTAATTCCTTCGGAGCAATTATCACAATGCTCGTGGCTCTCGTTTTTCAGTTACTTGTTTAGCATCTGCCTTCTCTGCTGGACAGAAAACTCTGTAGCAAAGAGAGCTAATCTGTCTTACACATGAACATAGCTCCAGATTCTACCACAGTGTTTACCACATGAATATGTGCTAAATTAATTAACAGAATAATGGAAAATGTCAGTCAAATGCAATGATTTAAGTTTTAGCAAACTCAGTGATGATTTATCCCCCAATAGTAACTGGTCAACCAGGTATACTGTTAGGAATGATCACTCTTCATTTGTGAAAATAAAATTAAACCATGAAGGAGAAAGTGGGGCATGGTAAGAATCACCATCCCACATCTTCAAAGTCCTTGCAGACACTAATTTCTGTAATCAAGTAAATGATATCTTAGAACTCTTTAGCGAATATAAGGTTCATGATCAAATTCTCCCTGTCTACCTGGGACTTTAGTAATTTTAGCAAGGAACCCCCTAAGTCCTGAACAAAGCGGGCCCCATCCTAAAACAAGGAAAATAAAGGGATGAGTTAATTGTTTCTAAACAAACTGGAGAATGGATAAGGAAAATGTGGTATTTACACATGATGAAGTACAACTCTGCCATTAAGAAGGATAAACATGAGTCATGTGTAGGAAAATAGATGCGTCTCAAGATCATAACATTAAACAAAATAAATCAGACACAGGAGCTTACATGTCACATGGTTTCTCTCATATGAGAAACTCAAAATATAAATTAAGAGCAAAATAAAAGCTAGATAACAGGAAATAGGGAGATAGATCTTTCTCAAATGGGAAGAGGACCAAGAGACAAAGAGAGGAAGAGCGAGGGGAGGAAAAGGCAATGACAAAAGAATTTAAGATGTGTTATGTACATAGAACAACTTCACACGAAGAATATAACCATCATTAGTACTATACACAAGTACTAATAATTAAAAAATAAATAAATATTAACTGTCGAACTCAGAGAAAAAAATTTTGAGCTCAGGATTTTAAACCCTCCACCTAACATCTGAGTGAAGACCTAAAATCATCTATGACTGCTCAAAAGGAAAACTTTGCCTTGTATAGACAATTACAGGTGTCTACAGGTGCTGAAGTGAGTAACTGCTTTACCACTGTGCACTGTGAACAATAAACGCCCTCCTTGCCAATGGGAACAACGTCATTGCTGCCTACAAGTCCAGCCACATCCCAAAACCAAGTCCAGAGAATCCAGAACCAACTCGGAACATCTGTCCTTGAGGTTTCATCCCTCTACAACCAGGACCAACATCAATTTCTAGAATAGTCAAAGTTCAAACAGAGCAATTTGGAGAACAGGGCTTTATTGAGAGAGTTGATCTTGCACAATACGAGGAGCAGACAGTACTGCAGGTTGTATCTATGTGACTACTTAATGAGTTACCTCACTCATACTTTAACTCCTTCATTCCATGGTAAACTCAAGGATTCAGAGTTTATTAGTGCAATTGTCTTAGGGTGTCTTCCCACAGTTCAAGAGCAGGAGATTTCATTTCTCAGTGAGGCAGAGTTGGGAGGTGGAGCCTTCTGGAAAGTGTTTGGTCTTGAAGGTCGAGCCCTCAGACGGGGACTAAAGCCTTCTCACAGGACTGGATTAGTTAGCGTAAGGCTGAGTTGCTATAAAGTAAAGCCATCCGCCATGTTTTTCCTCTTTCACATGCTCCCACTTGCCTTTGCTTTCTGCCATGAGTTAAAGCAGTCTGAGACCTTTACCGGAAGCAGCTACCCAATTCTGGACTCCTCAGCCTCCAGAATTAGAACCCCAAACAAGTCTCTTTTCTTGATAAATTACCCAATCTCAGGTATTCTTTTATAGCAACAGAAAACAGAGTAACGCAGTGATTTTCTGCCTTGCTCCCAAACACGAAGAAGGGCCATGGCAAAATCACTCGCCGGAAGTGTGAAGTTGAGGAGAAGGGAGGCAGCGCAAGGCCTCATTCATACCCTAGACCCGACGATCTGCTGCCACCTGGTGGCCCTGAAGTCCCATTAATGCCCAGGAGCTGGTCCAGGCCCTCGCTGAGCCCCGGACTCTCAGGAGCTCCATAGACAGCAGAGCTTTCCCGACACGGCTGCCGCGTGGGGTCCCCAGACCAGACGTGAGACTCAGGGTGCTCATGCTTTGGGGATTTTCCTCTCTCCTTGGGAAGCACACAGGGCTCCCCCTAGAGACGTCCACAAGCATCGGGCTCCATCTCCGCCTGACAACTGCCCTCTCACCCCGGATGGTTTACAGTTTGTTTCAGCCAGACTCCTGCTTCACAACTTTGAGAGAGTATTCTATTCTGTACAAATTGAAAAAAAAAACAACTATTGTGTTGCCCAAGTGTGTTAAAAGACAAGACCAGAGCATTTTGTACACACCTGGTCACGTTGTTCGTGCCCTGCCGACAGGTGTCATCTGCTTTGACATCCCGCGTGTCAAGCAAGAAACAGGCTGTCCCACATCCGGGGCTTTCAGTGCAAATAGTGGAGCCAAAAAAGTGAGTGTTGCTGATAAAAACAATACTTTATAGCACAAGATTTAAAACTTAGGCTTTCCACTCCAGGTTTGCCAGCTCTTTTAAAAACTAACAAATCCTATCTTTTTATGGCTACAATCCACTTAATTTTTAACTGAAAAACATTCAGCCCATAATTATACAAACAGTTCTCTGCCTTCGACCACAATAAGCAAGAATCTGGGGGTTTTCTGCAGAAACCTTTCACAATGACTAGTAGATGGCACTCCTTTCTGGACTGCTACCAGGCCTTAAATCACAGACACAACTTCGGAAATCTCCGAGATGATGGGAAGGAGGCCAAGAGATGGAGGGAGGGAGGGAAAGAGAGGAGAAAAGACGGGGACATAAAAAGAATTGAAATGTGTTATGTGCATGCACCAACTCCCCATAAGGAATGTAATCATTATGCACTGCAGACAGGTACTGATAGAAATAAAAATTTGAAAGGAAAAAGAAATCTCAGAGATAGCCATAATGTAAGTCAAAGTGCTCAGAAACAAGGTTGAACTGTTTATAAAGATGAACTCTCATGTTAACACATGACAGCTCATGTGCCCACTCCCCTCAACCCCACACCCAAGAAAAATAAACTGGAAAAAAAATGTAGAATGTAAAATTCTGAGGTGGTTAGCATAAATACACACTTACTGCTGTTTTCACACAAAGCAGACTTCAGTTACTGGACACAAAATTGCAGGTCTTCTTCCAAGGAAAGGAAATAATAAATCCTTTTGCTGGAGTTTTCCAAAAGGTGCTCAGAGGCTTAGAACCACCTCGCTGTGCCTCTTCCCAGTGTGCCTATGACCTCCCGGCACCACCCCCTCACCACCCCCCCGCCCCAGGGTGGTCTGTTAGGCCCTCCCTCCGTGCAGGGCCTGGAAAATCATGTGCTACTCTGTGCCAAGACTGTAGAAAGTGCTGGAAGATCTTTACTCATATTTCTCGTGTTCCTTAAGTTTCAAGCTAAGCAAAAATTTTAAAGAAAGAAAATTCATTGAAAACAAATTATTGTAAACAGTGTGCATAAGAACTTGCTGGAGAAATGATAGACTCCCAGCCGAGTAGGCCCAGGTCCTGACACACCCACTGCCATGTGTTCAAAGCCAGCAGAGGAGTCTTGCTACTTCCTTGCTGCTGAATTCAATGAGTCAGCTGACTTCTTTCTAGAAATGTTTGAAAGATAGCATCTTAGTCGCTTTCCCATCACTGGGACGTAATACCCAACACCCATAACTTAAAGGAGCGATCCCTTCTGCCTCATAGTGGCAGTCCGTGGTCACCTGCCTCCAAGGCAGAACCAGCATGCAGGGGCCTGGGGATAAAATGCTGCTCATATCATGGCGGCCAGACAGCAGAGAGAGATGAGAGAAGTCGGGGGCAAGAGGACACACTTCTAGATCTACCTCCATGAGCCCTCTGACCAGGCTCCACCTGCTAAAAGCAAGTCGGTGACAGCACCCCCATAAGTCCACTCACCTTCCAAGGGCCCCCCCTCCGAACACAAGGGGCCCCGGGGGGACGCCGCAGATCTAAACCACACCAGATCCACAGACAAGCAATTACATCTGGGAGCGACTTAGCCATTTCCAGCTTTTTCCTCTTTCTACTTTCTAACACCTCTTCTCCATTCTTTGCGTTCTTCAAAATTACCACCAACTTTACAGCTTCTCCAAGAAAGTAATGCACAGTACACAGAACTATGCCTCCCAAAGGTGGTGCCTGGCTTCAAACTCTGATGCTAAATGTCAGAAAATGCTCAACACAAAGAAATGATAAGTGTTTAAAAGATGAAAATGCTAATTGCCCACGTCTGATCATTACACATTGTATGCATTTATCAAATTATCACACTGCATGGCATAAATATGTACAATTACTGTACATCGGTAGAGAAAGTAAAACACACAATCCTAATGTGACTTACGAACCTTCATCCAAGGACTTGACTCCCAGAAGATAAGCAGTAAGTGAAGGATTTAAACAAAAAATACAAGCCACTCTGTACTTGCTTAGCAGTTGTTCTCACAGTGCCCAGCCCTATGTTCCCAGAGATGTTTTTATTGTTTTACCTGTATCCTTTTCGCTTTCTTCCCATCAGTACTACACCCATCACAGGCAACCGTTTCAGTCTTCAAAGCGAAAGCCTTCCCTGGCTCTGACTTCCAGTAGTGATTCTGTGGGAACTTCGTTGGTAGATTAGCCATTGCGTTCAACATAGAAATCTAAAACAAAAGGCACAGACTGTTCAGAATCTGAAATCATTTACTTGAAGATTTTGCAGGTTTTTCAAGATTTGGTCAGCACATTTTTCTTCTAATGGCTCAGTTACCTAGAGATTGGGAAGCGTTTCCACAGAAGGTGAGCCAGACCCTGGGACTCGGACTGGGACCTGGCTTCCCCACCATGGCTGCTGCTTTCCTTCTCTTATTCTTACTTCTCAGGACTCCCCACAATTTATGCTCCGCTTCATCTTCACTGATTCCACTCCTGGAGATTCACTGTTATCAGATAACTCTTTCCTTTGTGGTCTAAGGCTTCACGCTCTATTTCCAAGGATGAATTTCTCCACAGACCAGGCTTCCAAGTGAGCACATTTCACCTGAAGTTATTTCAGTAGATCAGGTCTTCTTTTAACTGCCTTGAATAAAGTTTCAATGTAGCTAAAGGATTACCAAAGATGAGTTTTTAAGTCATTCCTGTAAAGATGCCAGAGTTTGAGGATGCTGCATCACCAGCTACAGGAGCACTCCTTTGTTAACTTACACTTTTAGCAGCAGCATCTAAGAAATCTTAGAGTTTTCCACCCAAATACCCGTCAGCAGGGCACTTTTAGCCCTCAAGCCTTCTATAACAGTGGCATCCCTCACTCTTTGGGCACCGTCCCCAACTGTGTCTCCTCCTGTGCCAAAAAGAGACCTTAGTCACCTCCCTACCACACTAACAGAGCTTTGCGGTCTCCCAGAGCCTCTCTTCATATCCAGGACGAGTGCTTTCTTTCACCGAAAGACAACAGTCTGACACGTGCACGCTTATATAGATACACAATATAAGCGTGTTCTATCTCTGTTCTGCGAGGCCATGGAGTCGCAAAGCCAGGACATCCAGCATCCCTAGGAAGAGATTGTGAGTAAAAAGGACGGGTTAGGGTGCTGAAGGGGACGTGTCAGGAGCCTGCATTCCCATGCTCTTTGTCCAACAACTCTTGACACTCATAATTTCTTCTCCTTGCTAATGGTTATAGCCTGTGACTTTCAGTACATCCCTTCACATCAGTTCAAGGTCTGTGCAACTTCGGTTCCCCATCTGTCCCTAAGGACCCTCAGAATCGAGGATTGATTTTTGGTTTTCGTCTCCACTGGGACCCTGGAGGAGAAGGCTGACAAGGTGATGCTCTTCCAGCTAAGGGTCCGTATAGTAAGTGCTCAACTAATGTAAATGAGCTAATCAAACAATTGACGCACAGCTTATCGCATTCTGGATTTACCTAGTGGATACTGGCTTGCCACCTGACAAACAGATGTCTGCTCATCCCACCTCAGCCCCCACTCCACCATCACAACTGCCCTGTGAGCTCTTTGAGGACAAAACCAAAAACATGCCATTAGTCTATGCACCCTGCAGCACATACTGCACCACCTAGAACAAAACTGGTATTTCCATTGAGCTCGCAATACTTTTTCAGGCTGACTTTTGCACTCAGAATACTATAAAATAGAAACCACTTTATCTGGAAAATGAATGATGATTAGTCAGTGACGGAGCCCAGTTATATAGAAGACGCAGTCCTTGAACAACAAAAAATGGTACTAGTCCAGTGTGGTGGCCTGTAATCCCAGCCCTCGGCAGGCTGAGGCAGGAGGATCGCAACTTTGAATCCAACCAGCTCAACTTAGAGTGACCCCTGTCTCCAAAAACAGGAATTAAAAAATGCAACTAAAAGGTACTGTTCTTTGCTTTGTCTTCCCTCCTTCAATCTTGCCCATTTTCTCACATGGTATTTGAGTGCACTGTCAAATTATTCCATTCTGGAGATAGGCTCCCACTGCCAGCAGTGGTAGTGAGATACTGATTAGAAAGTGCTCAAGAAATCTAACACCTCTAATTTAATATTATGAACTTCTTATTTTCAATCCATAACATCATTTCAATACCCGTGCAAAGAGCCATATCATAAATTATGTGTAGACACCACGTTTTCTGAAATTAAAATACGAAGTTGTGAGAAAAAAGAAGTCAACTTTAATTTGTGTGTCCTAAAGGAAAAAAAAACCCTCACTGCATAATAAATTAAACTCTCTCTTTTCACATGGCAAACTCACATCTACTTATGTATATTTGATATTCAAACAATGGGGAAAATCAGATTGTCACATTTTCTTAGAGTAAGAAACCAGCATTAAAAATACAACTGAAAGTACAATTTTGATTAAATAGCAAGCTCTGCAGCCTTACATTTATTTATCCAATACATCATATGCTAAATCTGCTTCTCAAATTAAACAAAACACAACTTCTGACCCAGGACAAAAGAAATCTCATGAAGAAAGTTTCCAGCAGAAAACAGGTAGACATCAGTCTTATTACTTAACCAAAATAAAGAAGAAACTGCAAAGTTTAGAGGCAAAAAAGTATTTGAAGTATTCAATGCGGGAAGCTAATGTCGACCACTGCTTTATTGTTGTTGTTGTACTTGGTTTTTGTTTTTATTTTTTTGTTTGTTTTTCTTTGGGTTTTTTTGGTGCTGGGGATCGAACTCAGGGCCGTGTGCTTGCAAAGCAAGTACTCTAACCACTGAGCTAAATCCCCAGCCCCATTTTTTTGTTTTTATAAGATAGTGTCTCACTATGTAGCCCAGGCTGGCCTCAAACTCATGGTGATCCTCCTGTCTCAGCCTGCCAAATTCTGGGATTACAGGGGCACAGCCACCATGCCTGGAAGACCATTGCTTTTTTGTCCTCTGGAATTTCTGGTTCTCCTCACTCCCAGGCTCGTAGGTGAGTTGGGGACAACATAGAACTCTTGGTGGTACCCTCAAGACAGATTAAATACTAAACTTTCATTTTCCTTTTTGAAATAAACATGTTTAAAAAACTTTTCCATACTCTGGTTTCTCTTCAGGTCCTATAAATCTTTCACCTTTTACTAAAAGCTTCCACAACTGGTTTTTTCTTTTGTTATATTTTGGCTTAATTTTAGGTGGTGGAAAATGCAATCTCACTTTGCTTGTTCAAAGTTGTTCAAGGGCAAAGTAATGTATCTTGTGCTCTGTATTTCCCACAAAGAATCTTAGGGCAGCTGAGAAAGGATCATCCTATCTCAAAAAGTAAAAAGGGATGGAGATGTAGCTCAGCGTGAAGGCCCTGAGTTCAATCCCAAGTACCAAAAATAAAAAAAGCATTTCATCTGGAACATTGTTTGCAATCAGAAAGAAAAAAGAATGGATTTATCTTTACATACAACTAACATTATACTGAAGACAATCCACCACAGAAGGTCAAAAAATTAACCTCCTTTCTTCATTCTGGGTCTTCAGAGTACCAGGGAAAGCTTGTTTTCCACAAACCATTTCTGAGTGAGTATGCTTTTATTCTTAGAAAAGTGTCCTGGACACATCTAATTCCTAGAGAGGATGAAAGGAATGAGTGTCCACCCAGGCTGTGATTTGGCCCCTAACATGCCCCCCAAAAGTTGTTCCTCACAAGTAGAAAGAGACCAAGGACCACGGGGCTTTTTCCTTTCCCTCTTCTCCTCCTGAGGTTGCGGGATTGCCTCCAATTCACGAAAAAGAGCTGGGAGGGGGCTAAAAATGATCAAATGCAATTGTATAAGTATCAGTTCCCCAAAACAAATGTAGTTATTACCATAGTAAGAAAAAAGAAAAAGAGCAAAGTACAGCAACCGAAGCTATTCTGTTACCACCCTTACACGAGTTTCAATCCTGTCTCTCTGCTCCAAGGCTTTGACCTTTCACAAGTCACTTAATCTCTTTGTTTTTGTTTTTTGTTTTTGGTGCTGGGGATCAAACTCAGGGCCTTCTGCTTGCAAGGCAAGCACTCTAACCACTGAGCTAAATCCCCAGCCCCCGCTTAATCTCTTTGGCCCTCAGTTTCTTCACTGGGAAAATAGAGCCAAGGTGAGGACTAAGAAACTCATGAGTCATTAGTGCTTTGCATACAATAATCATTCAATTTATATTTAACCATAATATATTTTATACTATAGAAATCCCATTCATTTTTTGAAATTTCTACATTCTCATCCAGCTTTCTCAATAACACCATCACCCCATATGAGAGTCTAGCAATCTACACTTACTGATTCTTTCTTATATGGTGAGATATTATCTGTGTTACTTGCTTGAAAATTTAGTTACGTCCCATTTTACAAGTCACACCCCAGCTGTGCCACGTTCTCCAGGGGTGAAACTTTTCTTCTTCGGGGTCTGGTATACTGACTCAAGGAGAGAAGTAGTCTCTGTGGTGTGGAATATTTTTGCATTCTATAGTTTGTATAGATGATGAGGTCAGTCCAATCTGCTTGTCTACCGAGCAGAGTTTCCTTCTGCTTCAAGCCTCAGTTTCCTTGCCTGTAAACTCAGATTCCAAACCTAGTGTCCTACCCTGAACCCACCCTTTTCCTGGGCTTGAATTTGTCACAAACTGCTGCCAGTTTTCTCCCCCTGAAAGGTACTGGATTATCCTGCTTCCTGCCTCCCCACTCCAATCATAGATAAGGACGATGTTAAAAATTATGATAATTACTTAAGATCAAAATATATTCCCTGGAAATGCCTATTCGAGCTTTCCCTTGTTTCTGAATTCTCGTTGTCATCTCCCATCCTCCAGATTGGGAGAGATTTATATCTCTTGATATAAATTCCTTGCAAGTTCATTGTCAGGATCTTTGATCGCTACATATTAAACTTGCCCACCAGCCCATGTGGGGAAGTCTGACAAGAGATTGTGCAAAGGACCGAGATTTTACAGGCCCTCGAGGACAAGTAACAAAGTTTACACTCTATCAAAGGAGAAGCCCCAGAGGGTTATACAAAGGAAGTGACACGGTAAGATTTGCCTTCTAGAAAGGCTTCCTGAACCTAGTAAGAAGACATCTGGATAATGTCTTATTGTTATAAACATCAAGTCAGTTAGGAGAGGAAGGAAAACCTTAGGGCAGGAAGGCCTGAAGAGGCTGGGAGAAAGGGTAGGAAAGTATTGTGCAAGTGGAAAGAAACAGAATGAAAACATTCAGAGGTAGAATCAACAGAATTTGATGATGATTTCAGTATGTCATCGGGTGAGGGAAAGAAAAAAAGTTTAAACAAGTGATTGGAGGTCAGACATCGCACCATGTTTCCCAACTCATCGACTTGAGTGTGTATTTCTTGATGACAGAAACAATCTCAAATATTTTATTGTACATTTGTTACCCAGTAAATATGTGCTCAACAAATGATCAAAGAATAGGTAAATCTGGCATGTTATCTGGTGTGAGCTGTGTCCAGAACGAATTATCTTATAGAAATCTGGAACCTAGCTATCAATTTTAGCCTGAAAACTAGAAAACCAATTCATTCATCATTTTAGAAGAAGATCAGATAACTTGGTCCTTTTTCTGTGTTACAAATAATCACTAAACTACTCTGGATAGTTTAACTCAAGCGTAGATTATCTAATGCACAACGTTTAGCAGTAGTTCCTAAACTTCAATCAACACCAAATCCCCGATGAGAACTTTTAAAATTCCGGAGTTGCCGTTTCTAGAGTTTTTTATTCAGTCAGCATGAAATCCAAGAAATCACTTTGAGAACTATCGCCTTTGAACAATGTTTCCAAAATGTTGGGATTGTTATAAAAATGTGCTGCTGTGGTCACTGAAAATATAGAGTCCCAGGCTCCACCTCTAACCTTCTGAATCATAGATACACATACATATACATATACGTATATTTTCTTTTCTCCCTTGAATTTATAACTGAAGGTGTTCATTGTCTGCAGTGGTAGAGGTAGATAGTAGACAGTGAGGGACGCAAAGCAGACCTGGTAAAGAACCGTCTCCCGGAAGAAGGGAACCTAATTTGGTCCAAGCGTAGGCAAAGGAACACGTGTCCACTACAGTCCCAAGGAGAGGAAGTCGCCAGCCAGCTGTTTTTCAAAGGCAATTCTACAGGGAAAAGCAAGTGCCGCGG
>PVJO010009662.1:0-68380 GCA_004026905.1 Hystrix cristata | reverse complement strand
TTTTAATCCCTACAATTCTGAGACCTATGTGTAAGCATAGAAATAATAATAACAATATGTACTTTCACGTCTCAGTCTTATCTGCTTTCACTTTCTTTTTCCCAAAGGTATTAAGGTGGGAGGGTAAAATTTCACATGTGATATCCTGAAAAATGAAATGCAGAAATTGTATGACGAGTAAGTGCTTATATATGTTGTATACATAAAAATAATATAAAATATGTAAGAGTATGTTTTAAATTATCAGTGTGTAAGAATTTGGCAGTATCCTATTGGTAAGTCTCTGGAAAAATAAAAATAATTAAATAAATGAAATAGATCCTTTAATTTTTTTATAGTGTATTTACTTTGAATTGATTTGAGATTGGTCATAGTTGAACTCCAATATGTGAAACAACTTCACAAATATTTTACACTTTAATAAAACTAAGACCCCTTTATCACAATTAAAAAGCATCTGTTTTTTATCTGTGAATGGAAAGCAGCTGTTTTTTGTTTTTGTTATGTTAACCTCAGAGAAGTAAGCTTTCATAAATGATAACTTTAGCTCTACTTATTTCCTCTGTGTTTCCTGGAAGATTAAAAAGTATACAAATACAAAATTAAAAATTCAGATTGCCACAAACAGTGAGGTAAAAATATTTAAGGGAGACAACTATTCGACCATGGGAGTTTCTTTTGTTTAACTAGTACAATTTTAATGTAAATATCTTGGTCCAATCTTCCAAATGGATGCTTTCCTGAGAATTCAGGAGCGAGAACAACATGAAAGGCTTTTCTCAAACTCTAAAGTGCTTGAATCAAAAAGAATAATCTTGCCAGCATCTTATGCGTGAATTCTGAATACTCGTCATTCAGGGAATTTTGTAGTCTTGCCTGATCCAGTCCCATCTTCTCTTTATTTTCCTACGTCCGTTCCCTCCTCCCTCCCTGTGGTCACAGCCCATTCTCACTGAAGAAGCAAAGGAAGTACTACTTTGTCTCATGAAGAATAACCTTTTCCCTTATCTCTAAGGCCTTCAAAATAGAAATTTGGCATGACTTGGGTATCATATCTTCATACTAAGTATTAGTTAAGGACTGTTTCAGAATTCACTCTCTACTCTGCCTAGAGGAAGATGCAGGGGTTTCCTGGTTTATTAATAACGATGAGAAGGTAGTGAATTAGTGAGTGAAAAGTCTGCAATCAGTTCAACACAGTGATACTTGGATGAATCTACGTATACATTTCAGAAACTCTGATCTGATTGAAAATAGATAATGAAGTGAAAAGCTGAATAGAAAAGAGAGAGAATGGAATAAACTGACAGACTACATTGCCGAAAGTTGGGCTTTCTAATTGGTATTCCTCCTTATTTTTAGCTTGCTGAACATATCTGTTTTAGTGAAGCAGTTTCTGGCAGGCCAAACCCACCTCTGGAGAAACAAGAATGTCCCGCACGTCGGGAGGGTTTAACTGTCAGCGCACAGCCCGGTGTAAATGCTAAAATCATTAGCCATTTCACCTGCAGGAAAAATCAACTTATAAACCTTAACTAAAATTATACGTCATGCCCTGACATTTTGTTACTTTATAAATAAACTGCAAAAGAAACATCTGCTGGTTTTAAATATATAATTGATCATCCAGGTATTCTTTTGACCACCCGAGTAACAGAACGATTTTCTTTTCACCTTTAAATATGGTTTTCTCATTGCTGACACTAGAAGAACTCTGCACCCAGGAACTCAATCATATTTTGTATTTTCCCTTGACATTTGTTTTATTTATGTTATATTTTCTTTTTAACCTTCGTAGATCAAGAGTATTTGAAAATATGTGAAAAAATAAAATAAAATAAGGTATTCCAGGTCAGAATCAGCCTACTACGAATGGATAAGAGCTATTTGTGCAGACTGGGCTTCTACCTCTCAGCCTCCAGCCCCTGAATTCCCAGTCTCCACATTCTTACCCACTTGAGAAATTTAAGGAAGCTTTGGGCTTATTGGGAGGTTGCTCATCAAACCGGAATCAAAAAGACCACGACTAGTGGTCATTCAATTTATCTTTCAGGACCACAAGGCAGGCCTCCTTCCACTTCCCTACTTGCTCTGACTGCATGTCGGACTTGGGAAATTTCTTCCCAATCCCCCATTGCCCCTTTGCTTCTCAGTTTATGATCTGTTTAATGCGTGCTCTAGTTTGAAGCTATGAGTTAGAACAAAGTGTGGCTTGTCCAATTTCTAGTGCCCTCAGGAATAAACTTGCTCCCTATGTGCTTCAGATGTGATAGACAGAGGAATCTTCCCTACAAAAATATATAGAATGAATTTTATATACTTTTCTTGAATTCTGTGTAGCCAGCATCTCCACTTGAAATTGAACACTTTTATTGTGCAGCACAAGAAAAATCAGTTCATCTGCGAACTCATGTTCCCGATTTTTCAGTTTGTATATTCAGCACACCAGAAATGGGACTTAGTCCAGTTTCCTGAAATTCTTCTTCAAAAAGAGAAGCAGCAAGTTATATCATGTGCAGGTACAAATTCCCTATGATGAATGTTATCATTATGTGTATCTAAAATGTACCTTTAAAATAAATTTAAAAGAAAGGAAATCCTTCTTCATTTCTTTTTGCCTTTTTCTATTAGTACGGGTTTGCAGTATGTGAAGTTTACCTTCATCATAGGGAGTAGGGTCATGCACATAACACAGTTTGGTTCTTTTTTAATCTCCTTACCCTGAAATGCTTCTTTGGCCACAATATTCAGCTGACCTAGAGAAAAAGGGTAGCTTATTGCCCACATTTGAAAGAGTTTTTCTGTATTTCTTTACGCATTTGTTCACTCACATTCTCTCTTTTTCAATAAACACATAAGTATTCACTATACTCACGTAAGTGTGGAGAGTAAGAAGAATAATCTTTGAAGAAAAAACCACCTCTCTCGTTTCTATGTGCTAATCCTAACAGAGAGAGTAAAAGAAGTCCAATCTTCCATTCTGATTGAGTGAATAAGCAATCGAATCAATTTAGCCCTGATTTCAGGAGCAGTATACTGATAAAAATAAAATAAGTGTACTGTGAATACTTGTAAAATATGTTACTATGAAATAGTCATGAAGAGATATAAATAAGTGTCACGCTTGTTCTGGATCGCTGCAACCCTTTTCTAGAATAGTGATTTTTAGATTTTTCTTCCTGCAGTAGTTCTGTGGTCTGATAGCCTGTCGGTTGGAGGCACACACTGCATAGTTGAAGGAGCCACTGTGGCCATTGCATCTGCGGGCACCTCAATGGACAAGCTCCATGAATCGTCTACTTTATTATTGTAGGTAGCTGAGATGGCAAAGCGATGAGCTTAAGAACTACTTCTGTTTGTGCTATAGACTGAAATAATAATGGAAGCATCTGGTGGGCCATATAACTCAGTGTCTTCCAGGCAAACCTCTGAAACTATTTTGTGCAGCTAATATCCATGACCTTTGCTCTTCAACATCCTCATGGTTCTCTAGGACTCTAATTTCCTGCACTGAAATCTTTCCTACATGAACACACAGAGTTTCCATAATTGGAGATCAGCCTGAGGAGGGTTGATACGCTGTGCTGTGCCTGCATGTTGCTTCTTGGATCCTGCTCAACAAGATTCATGAGAAGGGCCACAGAAAGGAGGTGGGTCAGAAAATAGTCATTTTTACCTTTTTTTAAATTAAATAACAAGCAAATAATACACTTAAGCAAGAGTAACTGCCACTGGACAGGACAGTACACTTGAGAAAGTTCCAACTAGGCAGAGTCTAGCCAAACATGGTGAGGCCCACGGTTGACTTCTTTTTGTTTTCCTGGAATTAGAGGAGTGGTTATTGGATCTTCTTATAATCAGTGGTGAGAGGCCGCCTTCACACTGCGATGTAGAGGTTTGGAACTTATGTGGTCTCGGAACAAGCGTGGTGGCCAAGGCCCAGTGTGGGACAGCGTCAAAAACTGCAATGCAAATTCATGGAAATGAGGCCCTATAGGGCCAACATAGGTCAACCTGGGGCCTGAGTCCTTTTGGTACATACGTGCTAACCCAGAGTCATAACTCTGTAAGCGGGGGAAACTGAAAGAAGTCCTTGGAGACCTTCAGAGGAAATTCTAAGACCGGAAGACTACGGTCTGTCTGCAAGGTTTCCTCCCTCAACTCCTCTACCATTTTCCCAGCTCCACCTCATACCTAGCTGGCTACTCTAACAGCTACTTTCCTAAGTCAATTCTTCTACTGATATATTAGTGTCACAAGAGTTTTAAATGTCAAGGGATGATACCAAAGTAAATGATCATATATGTGTTATGAAGAACTTTATAGTGACTAAAGCAAAGTTAAGTGGTTCGATGAACAAGTAAAGTTCTCAGGGTAAAAATTTTAAAGTGAAATAGCAATTCTTTTCTTCTGGTTGAACCTGGTTGCCCTACCACTTCTTTGAAATAAAAAGACTTTTCTTGTCACTGTCAAGTGATAAAAACATCCTGTAGTAAGTTTATTCCCCACAGTATTTCAAATAATTAACATTAGACCCAAGTAGTATTATAATCAAAGCTCACACTCTCAGAAATCAAGTTCTCTACTTCCACAACTCTAGTCTACTAAGAAAAAGTCTGAAAGCAAATGTCTTGCTTCTATTATTACCTACCTGCAGTTAGATGGTCTGTAATTCTTCTAGAGTTTATAAAAATAGAGTAATTAATATGACAGAAAAAATTGACATGGGCATCAATATGAAATGTACTTCCTATGAGTGGCGGGAGTCAAAGGAGATTCACGGGCACTTTTGTAGTTCTTTCAAGAATATTTTCTCCATTACTAAGATTCTCACCAGCATTTCTCAAAATGGGTTGTGAAGTCTCTGGACAGTTAATGACAGCCACACAGACTGCCAGGTTCTCTGTTGGGGTTCGGTCTACCCTTCAAGTCTACTCCTTGGTCATGATCCAGAATAAGCCCAAAATGTCCTCCCTTCTCTCCATTTCCAGAGTTCCATACTGGATTCTGTGGAAACACACAGCGGTGGATGTGGAACTGCGCTTATGGAGGGAGTATGATTTCTCCCTACATTCAATCCACTTTCCATTTCGGGGTTCGTCAGTAACTTCAGCAACTGCCCTAACACTATATAGATTTTTGGGTGTGAGGCAGACACTTGTCTAGCCTTTTATAAAAGTTCTAATAGACATAGAGGAAACTCTGAGCTGTTCCTTTGCCTCCACAATTTAGTCTGCGGTTAAGAGAGAGCACCATCCCTCCCACATAATTTGAACGACTCTTGACACACAAACAACACTCTCCAAAGACGCCCTCTAATCTTCAACCTCAGATGTTACATCCTTCACATCTTCAACTGATGACTATAAGGGGGAACACTAAAACATGTTTTAGCAACCTCTGTTATTAAAAAAAAAGCTGAAATATTAAAATGCTTTCCTCTTTTGTAAAATAATTGACAATTATTTGGAGGATCTTAGCTAAATGTGAGACAAAGCCAGTTTAATAGCCAGTAACACCAAATGTATTTAAAAGACCACTGGATTTCTTTCTTTTATCTTTCCTCAAGAAAATGTATTTTCTCCTTTTCATCCAGCATCTATGCTTCTGAATAATTTGCATAAGCTCCAAATTGGAGCAGCAATTACCCACATCAGAGATTTGCACAAACAATCTACAGTCCTCTGACATATTTTGTTTTAATTCCAAGGAACTCCCAGCACTGTTCACGTCCAGCCTTCCCCTGGTGGATCGTGGCCACCCACAAGGTATCCGCAGCACTGCTTGGATGTCCTCAATACTTCTCTGTGGAGGACCCCTGCTACTGGACAGCAGGGACTTTGTCCTTAGAACAACCCTGCTACTGCTGTCCCTGGCTCATGCACACCCACACAGCAAGTTCTCTTCAGAGGGTACAATCTGCAGAAGTCCTGAATTTGGGACTTAGTAAATAAAATTTTCTAGCAGTTCTTAGTTGTTTGTTCTCCCCAATAAAAGATTGTCCTAACCATTATGGTCAACAATGATTCTGGTCAGATTTAAATATGATATGATTGATACGATTTTAAGGATAAATTATAATTTTTATTCATAATCATATGGTGAAAGGGGAAATCTTAGCTTAAAAAGAGTTCTTTGTTAGTATGTAGGCGTGTTATACATTTCAAACATAGAATGAGGTGAAATATGGACAGAAAGACTCTATGCTTTAGGAGCCAGAGAATGTCACAGGCAGAATCCACTGAGGTTCAGCCGCGCCTTGGCCTCGTGACGGAGACCAGGACAATCAGTCAGCTCCGTTTCTCAGAAATACATACAGAAAGAGAATTTGGTCATTCTTTAGCAATTTGCCACTCTGTTGGACTTGACGTTTTCAGAATTTTGGATGACCATTGTTGAGGCTCTCAGGCATCAGCTTCAGAGCTCAAGAGCATGTAAATGTCTGAGATGAGGCCAGCGCTGTAGGGTTATTTTGCCTTTGTTTGTGAAATGCGTGAAGGGAAGTAAATAAACTACTGAGATATTGGAATGGAATGTAGGAACACAGGCCTAAAGGAGCAAAGAGCTACAAGTTCTCTGCCAAGTTAATGTTTCTCACGCTTGTAGAAGAGGGAACAAAATGAAATTAATAAATTAATTATTTAAAAAGTTTATTGGTAGTTTTCTGGAAAAGTGACCTCACCCAGTATGTCTCTTTCTATAGTTCTAACCATTTACCGGAAGTAGTCACTTTCTTGATTTTCTATTCTGAGACCCATCCCCCTTCAGAAGTTTCAAAATGAGAATGAGTTAGCCTGCCAGAGAGGCCCCCGTCTGCCTTGCTGTTGTTCTATCAGGATAAATGAGTGATCCATTCCCAGTCAAGCTCTTCATTCTGCTCTTGCTTCACTCCTTGGGCTTGTGTCTTATTCACCATCAACTCCTCCTGCTTTGTATATTCTCCAGAGTAGAGAATTGTTATGTCTCATATCACTCTAGTTCTGTTCTCAAAATTTCAATCCAGCCAAACTGTTATTTCTATCTTATTTATTTATTGCCTTAAACTTATAGTTTTCACATTTATGGCTTTGCTATCCTCTGCGTACAACGGGACACAGAAATCTGCTCAATCATTGTCCCACAAGGTACAGTTAGAATTCTCAAAACCGTCTACCTCGGACCTGAATCATCTCAATTCTGGGAGTTCACTACTAACCTGGCTTCCTGACCTTGTATGTTTTCCCACTAGGTGGGGATAATTCTTGAGTACTTGGCCCTATGGCTTTTTTTATGGACCTACAAAAATTATTAACATACTATATTGACAAGATAGACCAGAATAAAGTACAATTTAACGGCCTTCTGGAATCAATAGTATATAATTTGGTAAAGATTATGTAATTAGTTTTATCCAGTGAACAGAAATCTATGTTATGCTGGCATTCTCAGGTATTTTTAAAAGAGTAACTTTATCATCCAAATTCATATTTATGATTACATGTATGTAAATAATGTACATTCATATAAAGTTCCAAATGTTCTTCAATATTTAATGTAATATGTAATTAAATTAAATTAAAAAGAAACTCGATCTATGTTACTTTGGACCTAGGTATCATGCCAAAGTAAAAAATAAAACTTTAAATGTGGTAGAAAAATTAATTAGACTAAAAATCTATGAAACCTTTGTAATATTCCATTTAACCAATTATAAATGTCACTATTTTTATTTCTCTTACTTCTCGACTATAGCAGAATGTATCTGGGTCTAAAATTGTGTAGGGAGAGGGGGTCAGGTCCAGTGAGTTCTTGTGTTTGGGGTCTAACTCAACTCATGCTTAAGTATGAATTTTGAGGTGGTCCAAAATTTCTTTACTCATTACACATTCTGTTTATAAGCAGGTGTAACTCAATTTTGTGTTCGTCTGATAAATTTTCAAAACATTTTAAGAGTCTTTGATCTTCAGTATTTGATTTAACGTTTAGAGATTCATTTAATCGTATGAAAGCACTAATTCAAAATGTATGAGGCAATTATTACAAATTAATTACATCTTAGGTGACTTTTAAAAGCTGGAATTTAATGCATATATATAAAAGGGAAAATCTAGTTAATATACAATAAAATTATATGAGAATTACTTAAACTTAGGCTATAAATGTAAATTACATTCTTATTAGCATATTAAACTTTCAGTATTAGTGTTCTCAAGATATTTAGGCATAACCATAAAGCATAGTTATAGCTAGAATTAATTTTTTGAAATAAAAACAGGCTTCTTTTTATGTTTTTGTGGTTCTAAAAGTGAATTTAACTAACCTTTTAAAAACAGTTATATTAAGTTGAAATTGAGAAATTAACATAAACAGCATTGTCTATAGAGTCATACATAAACATATAGCAATATATGTACATGCAAATAGATATCCATATATGTATCTCATCTCTCATGTGCACATAAGTATCGATTAATATATTTATAACAACCTTTAAATATTACTTTTTGACAGTTGACAATTATGTAAATTAGTATGTATTTTAGTAAGAAATAACCATATGACTAAAACCACATAATTGAGATGGTAAGATTATAATTGTAATAGTGATTTTAGCAAACCTGAAAAATTAAACATAAGTTACTTAAAATTAAATATTTATAAATGAAATGCATAATTATTACTACATTTAAACAAAGCATCCCCTTTTGCTTTTACATAATAATCTGTAGGTTTTGTCAAGATTCATTATTCCTCACATCAAAAGTGAGATTATGCTTCACTCATATATTGAAGAGCAGAAAATTATTACAAATCTCAAAAATGTTATGAAACTACTATGTTTACATCTGTAATAAAACATGTTATCAAAATACGTTTCTCTCCTTAGTTACCTGTTTATGCAATAAATTTACTCTCCTGTTTTATTTTCAAAGCTACAACTAACTGAAGTAATGGAAAATTAAATACGAACCATACCTTGCCCTGTAGATTCTGTAGACCTGTTTGGAAGATAAAATGTAACAAAACTACTTCATAGAAAAAAACGGTGCAAATATATTTAAAAGGGAAAGGCATCATACACATTTGTAACATATACAAGGAAAAATTGTGATACTCAGATTTTGTGATATTCCCTTGTTTTTGTGAATAAAAACTTTTACTTTCATGTTTTTCTCAGTTCCTTTTGTTCCCTTCTATGTTTCTTCTCTTCCCTCTTTAGTGTGAACACTTCCTGAGTGTGAGTTTCCTATTCCCCTCTCTCCATGGCGCCCTGGAACATCGTGGTGCTGTACTGGTCAGGGCTGAACTCAATCTGACTTGCCGAACATTTGCTCAGAATCTTTGTCACAGCAAGATTTCCGTAAAATAAACTCTTTGCAAGAGAGGCCAGATAAAGGCTATATTTTGACAAGAGAGCAGTAACATGGGATGCCCGTGTCACCCTGCCATCATTGAGTGGTGTGGTCACTGCCCCTTTCTGCTTCTGCCACATTCCCTGGAGAGCTGGTCTTCTACAGGAGCACCCAGCTAGACCTGCTTGGGTCACAGGATGGACTTTGAAAAAAAAACTCTTTGTACTTTCAAGATATTTTAGGTCTGCTAATTTTCTATCTGTCTGCTACTATCTCCTACTTGACTTCCTAATTGGATGTGAAATTCATTATTTTATACACACACCCACAGAACTATCTCTAGTCATTTCTTTCTTCTGACATGTTGACTGTTACTCACACTTGAACGTATATATTGACAATCTACCTGAGCTAAGTCCAGGAAGCACAATTATGAATAATATCTGTCCAGGGAGGAGATCACTGTGGACAGGAGAGCTTAAGTTATGAGCCGCACTTTTGTGTGACAAACGCTGTGCTAAGCATGGGAATAGTGCAATACAAATTCAGTTAGGGACAACTCCATGAAAGTGTAATAAAAGACACTACTCCCTCCGCTCTCTTGACCGCGCCTCTGCCTGGGTCTCATTACTTCCAGTCCCTTCGCCCTACACTTTCTTACAAGAATGTACTTTCTGTTTTTTTCCACAGTACCTGTATACCTGCAGTTCTTAGCCTTTACTGTTCTAAAGCCTTAATTGTTTCTCTTTTACAACTGTAGAATGAAATCTACAGTTTTCAATGCAGTTTTCATCACTGCATTTCAAGTTTTTAGAAATCATGGATCATGATAATTTTACCTTTTACTAATCAAAATGCTTAATCTTCAGGTGCACCGAATATGTTACACTGATGATCAGTGTGCAGGGAATTAATGTTTTCACCACATTTCAACCTTCGCCAATGATACATCTCTCTCGGTCGGTCTACAAAATCTTATAGATATGGGTACTTCAGATAGCCTTGACAATTTAAATATTTCCTTCTTTGCTTTGGCCTGGGAATTTTCTTTGGTGTTATCCATTATCTAGATATTAGTCATTACTCATTCGGCACTTAATCATTTGTGACAAGGACAGGGATGACATTTTTATATTTTATACTCACTGCCTAATATGCATTGTAGATGTTACAAGTGACATGTCAAAATTTAAAAGTAAATTAATACTTCTATCTCTGCTTACAAACATACTACTTTACCATTTCAATTATTGCCATAGAAGAACCTTGTAAAATATGAAAATAAACCGCTCAAAGAGCAGCAACAGTTTTTCTATTTAATGAAGAAAAGAAAGCAGTATGTTAAATGGTAAGTCTTACCAATTTGTAAATTTTTTTGTAGTTGGAGAAGAGAGCATATCACATATAGCTACTCCATTTTAATTACATATGTTTTCATGAATTTTATATTGCTAATCATAAAAATGTTTACTTGGCTATTTTATAATTGAAACTAAATTAAACTGCCTAATAAGTTTAAGACAAATAAGCACCTACCTTATGGTAAAACTATATCAAAGTGTTTCTGTAGGAGTGTAAGTAGAATAAAACATTCGAAGTAGGGATATGAGGTCATTTCTACTTAATTTTTTTTTTCAATTGGGTGGAAACATTGTGACATAGTATTGAGAGCTATACCTCCATTGCATTTTTCAAACTGTGTTTTTAGAAGTAAATGACTTTAGAAAAAAATATGCAACTATAACAATTAAGAACACATAAAAAGGAGTGTTTTCATTATTTTTTCTTGAAATCATTTAATGTATCATTTGGCAATATTGAAAACTAAAAACGTTTGTGTTCTAATAACATGTATGTATACTAAAAATCTAAGCAGTTTGTACTTTCTCACTTTTGAATGTATGATTCTTTCTATGCAAATCCCTACACATTTATGCTTTGTCTTTTAAAATCTTCTTTACATTCTTTTAATCTCCTTTCTACAAGTATTGTATTTATTATGACAGCATAACTTGATCATTCCTTTGCTTCTTTTTCCTCCCACTTACCACAAGTTTGCAAATCAATCATATTTTGACAGTTCCGCCTCTTTGCTTGTATTTTTTTTTCACTTCCTCATACTTTCTTACCTCAGTCCAGGACAGGTTAATTGGCTGCCTGCCCCCGACCTCCGGGGCCCGTACAACTAACACACAGAACATTCTGTTACAAGGATCACCAGCTTAATTCTCAAAACCAGTGACCTTTCCTAATCCCCATTCCATCTAATCCCACAATATTGATTGTTGCCTGTTTCTGATACTGATCACCTACTTCGGTTCTACCCTTTCCACACTCTTCTATCCCTGAAAATTATTTGGTGGTGATGAGCTATAGAGACTTCTTGCCTATACAATAACCATAGTCTAACTTCTTAGATTTTATTATAAATACAAGTCTTAGTTTTAACCAATAAAACCAAAGTCTAGATAATTTAGTCAATGCAGGCACATGCGATATGTCCATGCATATATATATGTAGGTGTGTGTACCTATGCACATATATGAGATTTTTTCAGAATAACATTGAGATAAAAAGCTGAAGGGGTTTCAGAAAGGCTAAGAAACAGAAAATTTGAGAGAAATTACCAAGAATTATTAATAACATTTATAGATACTTCAATTCCCATGGACCTGTCCTAGATATTTCTTCATATGCATGTTCTTTAGCTAAAAATGCAAATTTTTGAAAGCATCTGATTTGGAGAACCAGGTTCAGAAGAAGTAAAACATTTTTTCACTCCTCAAAATGTACTTTTCAAGGTCTAAGTCACAAAAGCCAAATGCAGATTTTATGAGAATAAGGAAGACCCAACGTGGGCTGGTAGAAATAGCAGCATGCCTTTCCTTGCCCTCTGGGATCATCCCGGTTCTGAGGGTATATGCGTGCTCAGCGGAGCCGCTGACGCAAGCGCTGCTCATGTCGTGGAGTGTCTGGGACCCAGAGTCCTCTCTGTCTCTCCCTCCCCGGTCAGCGGCACACCATAGTTGTGGCCAAAAAAGGAAGACACGCAGTGAAAATCTCATAACGGAGACTCGATTGCTGCATACCACACTAAAGGAATTGACAAAAAAAAAGTGAAGAATATAGTTTATTTCCTATACCCTTTTGTTTATGTACTTTGTTCTAAATCTCCCTGAGATTTCCTCTGAAGAGGCACATATAACAGAAAAATTAAAAGGAAACAAACAATTAAATACTGTTTTCATTGTAAAGGACCCCTCCCTTTGGATCATATGATCAGCTAATTTATGCGTGTAAATACAGATATCTGTGCAGTGGTTTGCTCTTCTCTTTCAGGCAAGTATGTTTGTCTGCATTATGATCTTAACATGTCAAGATAGTTTTCCACTTCTCTGTGCTCAGAAATAGAAAAAGGCTTTGGAGCAGAGAACAAGGACTGAGAAGAGGAAGCTGGACCAGAGTCCCAGAGAAGAGGGGCTGTCTTAGTTACATTTTTAGAGTCAATGGTTGTTAAGAGAGCAGATTTATTTATTCACTTTTTTTTCTTTTTTTGGTGCTGGGGATTGAACCTTTGGTGCAAGGCAAGCGCTCCCCATCCCTTAAGAGAGCAGATTTAATACAGGACATGTATAAGTTACAATATTCCCCCACAAGCCAAATACAGGAAGAATGTGAAATGTCCATCTAGACGCTGGAGACCGGAAAGATCCAATCAAGGGCTGGGAGCCCACAGCACTGTCCTGTGTGCATCCGTGTCTGCAGATGATGGTTGAAGAAATCTTTACTGGAACCAGGATACACTGCTCGCAGCAGAGATGAAGACCGGAGTTCCCCCAAAGCAAGAGCAGCCGTCCTTCATGACAGCAAGGCCCAGAGCTCCTTCCTTGACTAGAACCACCAAGTTCCTTTCAGGAGAACCAGCCGCAGCAGAGCTTCTCCTGGGAAACAGCCCACCAACTCGGCTCCTGTTCTCCTTTATGTTGTATCGGCAATAATCCTCAAGTGTATCTTCTACACCCAGAATCCCACCAACTCAGTCCAGCTGGGCGTTCTGGCTCAAGTTGACCACAGTAAATCCACCACAGGAGTGCTGGAGGCCTTGAAGGCAGGAGGCTGTGATCATCTGGGGAGCCGATCCTGGCACTTACTGGAGGGACACTGTCGATGTTGCTTCCCATGTATTCTTGAAATAGTCTTGAATTCTTTCTGTTAACACATACACAAGAAACACACAGATCCTCTAATTAAGTGAACCAGTCAACATTGAAAAGCTGATAGTGTCTTGATTTGGCTGAGTATTTGATTAGTATTTTAGTACTATGCAAATACACACATTTAATAATTTAATTATAGCCTATGATTTTAAAGCATAAAATCTAGAGCCATTCACATTTTGGAATATCCTTTTCCTTATTAGATCTTGCATAGAGGGTTTTTTTCACTTTTTAAAATAATTATGTTTCTGATAAAGTCTGGATCTTAAATATTGTATAATTTTTTCATACATCTCTATTAAGGCAGAACTTAATTAAAAAGTAGTCATGAATGAACTTGTCATAACTTTAAATGTTATATATGTACGTATTTCATATTAGAAAAAAAGACTTTGAGAGTGACATTAAATCTTTAAAAATGCAGAATAGTACCTAAGGCTTTCAGAAAGAAAAGACTTTATAAAAAGAACAATTTCTCAACATCTTAGCTAATAATTTCACTCTTTTATGTCATATATATGAGAAAAGACATTTTCATTAATATTTGAAAAAGTAATGCAATACCTAAAAATTTTCCATGAACATTTCCATCAGAAATTTTATGTAGAAATTATATTATCGTATGATTCTCTACCTTCTGTGTTTTTTTGGATCTAAATAATTGAATTACTTTTTATTTTTCCTCAAAACAGCTTTTGAATTATAACAAACAATATATAATCGTGTACTGCTAGACTAAATTTCCTACTGTGTTCATTTGAATAAATATTATAGCTTTTGGGAGAACATAATAATAAAGTAAAATTGTAAAAAGAATTTATTCCCAACATTCATTGTAGAAAATAAGGACTTCATCAAAATGTGTGTGGAAGAAGAGAATTACATGCACTTATCTTCATGAATTGTCTAACCTCTTTCCTATACTGCTCCAAATGGAGCACTAACAGAAGTTAGTGATTATATATTTCTTTTCATTTTAATTCTGTGCATTATTACAAATATCACAAGTGTAATTGTTGCTATTCTAGAACAGAACAAGTGCCATCTGCTCATGATTATTTTGTATGACAGAAAGTTGCTCCTGAGGAATCCTCAAACCCCTTGACACATATAATTGCAAAATACTCTCTCATTACAGGGGAATTATTGTATAGCACACCATATCCATTAGTTGTGCTCTCGGGAGAACTGGAATTACTATTTTAATGTTGCCATGACGGTGGCCTCTATCTTCCCTGACCACATCAGTTCTATTGGAAACAGCTATTTCTGGTATTTGTTCCCATAACAACCATAAGTGGAAGTAAGACCTACAGTACAAGCATTTGACACACTTCAATAGCACATATTTTCAAATAGGGAAGCGTGTTGGAATTTGAGGAGGAGGAATGTTCTGATTCAGCAGCCCCCGAGAGAGATCTAGGAATCTTCAACCTCACAGGACTCATCAAGAAACAATCTATAACATTGTCAGGAAGACAGTTCAAGTAGAAGCAATGAGTGGCAGGATAAAACTATTTCAGGAAACATCATCCTTTCCAACTTTATAAAAGGCTGGAAAACATTTTCTAAAATAAAATTTGACAAGGAAAGAATAACCACCGCGGTTTAAAAAGCATGAAACTATGGACTTGTCACAGCTCTGTATTTGGACAATTGTGATTTTTTTTACAATTTAAAATTTAAATTTACAACCAAAATTTTCATTTTTTTTTTCAAATTACCTGAACAAAACCTCCCAGTGTCTTTCAGCAGGAGGGAGTAGAAATGACAGGAGAAAAGATACTTTGTTGTCTGATTTGTGAAGACAGCAAAGACTTGCCTGGAGAATAAATGAGAGAAAGGTATAAACCATGAATAAAATCATGAAAATAGCATATGAGGTCACACTATTTTATTTTACTTTTAATTTACATGTATTAGGTGTACAAATTAACAGTACAGGGTGATATTTCAACATATGCATATGGTGTGCACTGATCAAATCAGTCATCAGCATTTCTATCCTTACCACTTCCCTGTGGTTCAAGTGCTAATAAGTAAATTAAAACATCTTTTCTCTGAAGATGAATTTGAATTAGGCTAAAACCAATGAGACTAGAGATTTGGAGGCGAGCTGAGGTAACAATTGGTGAGTTATACTTAACAGTAGTGATCACGTTAGTTCTAATGTAGTGTATTCTAACCCACATAAACAAAAGCCTTTGGGGTCATCAGTAATTTTTATAAGGATAGGAAACTCCTGACACCAATAAAATTCAAAACCATTAGTCTAAACCACAAATCTCATAAGGCTGCAACAAGCATTAGAGCCTAAAGAGATCTGGCTGGGAATGATAGTAATTCCTCCCTATTCAGATCATCTTAAAGCTTAAAGAAAAGTAATAGCTCGCTCTTACATAAACAATTTATTTTAAAAATGAAGAAATGAAAAAAATGAGGAAATGGCGATCCAGATTATAAACAACTTCCTAGAATTTAACACGAGACAAAAAATTCATGATTCTTGACTTTAACACAAAATACTTCCAGTTTTTCTGCATTATATTAATTTAATTTTATTTAGCTTTCTTTGGGGATTATTACATGGCTTATTACAAGTTTTATAAGGTTGTCCACTAGGTGTGTCTTAGCTAATGTGAAAACATTTGGACATTCACAATGGCAGACACTTAAACTGTTAGAGTTATAGAAAACATAATCTCATTTACTTCAGTAAGACTAGAAGAATACCAGTCACTATGTGGGAATGTTCTTTACTGTAAAGTGCATATACTTGTGCATCCGTTATCTCTGTCCTCTTTGTTCATGGTATCAAATCTTCATTTTTTGCATAAAGCAAAACTATATAAAAAGAGCTTAGTGTTGCAGAAGCCAGACCCTAGTAGAATTCTACACAGAGAATTAACAAGGCCAATGTCTTCTAAATTCAGGGATGAAAAGAAAGTGAGAATATCCTCTTTCTACCAAGTTGGTAAATTTTGGTACTAGGATGACTTGACAAAGTCTCAATATTTTAAGGTCATTAAAATTAATCTTTGTTTGATTTTTATTGTGTGTACAGAAAATAAGATGGCTTCAATTTGAAAAATTATGTATTCTACTATGCTGCAATATTATTAAAATAAAAATTTACTGCCATTCTGCTTCAACTTTCCCAGAAATTTGCCTTATATAATGGGTGTTTCCTTCTTCATTATGTTGTACATTGTTAGATAATGGGTGATTTGAATAAGCAGAGTTTTTAGGAATAAAAATTTTTGAGGCGATGACATTATCACCTTCCCTTGATCATAGAGGAGAGATATAAAGAGTATCTTTAAACGACATTATTTTATACTATTTCTTTTTAGAAAAACTTTTAAAGAATGATTTACTGTCAATTCTTTAGGAGAGAAGATAAATGATCACTTTCATTATCGACATCATTTTACCACGATAGTATAGGATTTTTTAAAAAAAATTTAGAAGAATTTTGATATTCAAGTGAAGGAACTGGGTCTTAGGAAGGCTAATATAACAAATGAGGAGCGAGTGATGAGTCCAGTCTTGGACTTGCTGTGTGGGGGGAGGTAAGGACCAAAATGAAATAAGGGTGCTATTGTTAATGTTGAATTTCCATGCTATGTTGAGGTTTTATAGGTTTATAAGAAATGAGATATTCATAAATATAAGAATAAAATTATAAGGTAGAATCTATGGACTAATTAAATTCAAAATCTATATTCCTATATCTCCTATTCGTAGATATTAAAGGAGTAGCTTCTTGTTTGCACTGCCCAAATGGGACAGATAGTTTGGAGCATTAGCGTGCTTATTGCAAGAGGGATAAGAAGAAAGCTAGTGTGGGGTGGGGTGTGTCTTTCTGTTGCTCCAGTTTCAGTTCACAGTGTAGGATACTTCACTCCTTGCCAATCTTCAGGGATCATAAGAAATACTATTTCCTCAACTTCTACCGGGTTTTCACTCCCATTAGTCTTTGTTCCTTCAAATGGACATAAGTAAATCAGTGATACTGTGACATCGATTGATCTACACTCCTTTATCATATAAATTGATTCTTATAGATACCTTGCACCCTGATGTTTTTCAAAACCTGTAGAATCTGACAGCCTTTAGCTATAACAGCCCACGTGCTCTCAGTCTCTACACAAGAAGACTCTGAGCAAGCCATCTCCCTGGGCAAGTCGCACGGCAGGGACTGAGATGGATCATAGGATTAGGCATCATGTTCCAATTCTTTACCTTCAATTGAAGGTAAATGGAAGGCAGTAAAGTGAGGCAGGATGTCATGAATTAAAGGTGAGAAGTCAGACAGCCAATCGTGATTTCAATATGCTGCCAGTTTTACAGGAAACCAATGAAGCATGGATTCTTTTTGTCCTTTGGAGTTTTAACCCGTGATTAAAAGACAGAGAGTAAAAGAAATATGTGATCAGTCCCTCAATATTTAGGAACAAGCAAATAATCAAATCAGAGAGAAGAAAAATATTAAATGGACTTTTTATTCATTTTAAAACTGGATTAAATTTTAAATTACAGTGAAGCAGTCCAATTTGTTCAAATTCATATGTGCCCATTAAATTTTAAAGCCTATAATAATTAGGAAATATTTCACCTCTGCAAGCCTGATAGCATACAATTTTCTCTTTACCTGTAGTAACATAAAATAAGCAAATAAAAATAAATATTTCTAACCCACATTAAGATTTTTCCCTAGTGAGCATTTTGGTATATTAAATAAAACTGTGAATGTATTGACTCCTAGACTATCCTAAAACTTATAGAGAGGAAAACAATTTTTTCCTTTCTTTCCAGTATTCAGTTGTTATTAGAGCTCCTTCCATTAACTGATATTGTGTGTTAGGAAGCCAGATCTTTGGGAAATTTAACAAAAAGCAGTCAGTATGCTCGTTCACTGGTGTGACCTGGACTGTATTAAATGAGTGTCTAGTAGAATTATTGTTATTATCACTAAATGTTATGGTTTGTGTCTAGATGTCCCCCCAAAGCCTCATGTGGTAAGAGGTAGCTGGATTAATCCACTGATTGCTTTGGCATGGTTCTGCTGGGATCAAGGATGCGACACTAGGATTAAGGGCATTAGGATTAAGGGTGAGAGTACTGCCCACCCTAAAGCCAGGTAGCCTGGATAAAATATAAAATACAGCAAGAAGCTGGTTAGTACCCCCCCACACACACCCCCCTTGCTTGCATCCCGTGCTTGCCTTGCTGCCTTCTGCCTGTCTGCCGTGCCACCCTGCCTCAGACCCAGCTGATTGTGGACTGAAACCTCTACAAACTGTGAGACAAATAAACCTTTCTTCCCCTAATTTTGGGTGTCTAGTATTTTGTCCCAGCAATGAGAGAAAACCCAACACACTAAATATAGATCAGGTTGTTTCAAGATTCCAAATCACCACTCTGAAAAATTAACTTCTTTATCTAGCATTTAGGTAGCTAATGGAAAATACTGGGGATAAACACAATTTTAAAATCAGGAGCTTTGTAGGGGTCCCTAACACATGTCAATTGTGAGGTGACGTGCTTGCGTGTTTAAGTCTGTATTGCTAAATCAAGTGACTCTAGTAGCATGTTTGATAATACGACTTTAAATATAGTCATGAGTCAATCACCAAAGCTGTCTCCCCTGTTAGATTTCAGCTTTACAAAAATACTTTGTCAACAAAGAGAAAAAATAGACAACAGATTGCAAATTCCCAGGAGGCTGTCAAAAATGAGAGACTCAAGTCATGAAATAAAATATTTTAAATAATGAAAATTTTCACTTTGTTTTTAAAAGTTATGTTATTTAATAGAATTCATTGGAAATTTTATTAAAGTTAGAAATAATTCTGGTAGAAAATCTTTGGCAGTCGTAATTTATAAATTATATGTATTTTTTTCATTTCCATGCAATGAAACTAGAGAAATCCCACTATATTTATTAGGTGGGACAATTTGAAATCAGGAAAATTCAGCAAGTTAAGTAACTTTGAACTAGTCCATTGACATGTCAGAATGCTCTGCAGGATTTATAAATTACTAAACATTATTGTTCTAATAATAGCATAACCTTTTCCAAGGTGAATAAGCACAGCGTGGCTCCTCCAAGGCATAAAGACTGTACACACGCCTCCCTTTGATATGATCTAAAATAAATCAGTACGACGATCACATTATCACATTTAGGAAATAGTTGATTTTCAAACCAAATATGGACGAGATATTTTTTTAATTTTCCCAGCTCAGTGAGTTTCAAGAGAGATGGGTACTAGGTATAAAATGGTAAAATGTATGTCTCACAAAGGAATAATGAATTTTACAGTAAATTTACTGACAAGTGTGTTAAATGTAATGTCCCATAATCAGAATTCCTATACTCCATTTACATAAATGTTAAAATACAATTGGATTTGAGAGTACTATATTGACTTATTTTAATATACATACCATTATTTGAATTTTCATAATAATTCTGTGAGATAACAATTTCCTTCTTAAAAATGAAAAGAGAGTCTACAAGCACAAGGCTCTGAGTTCGATCCCCAGCACCAAAAAAAAAAAAAAAAAAAAAAAAAAAGAGATGGCTTCAGTCTTGTTTTGTGGCTGTCCAAGTCACATTGTGCGTGAATTGTTGAGGTGCTGTGACAAGGAATCCATTTCCTGATTCCAAAGCTGTTTCTTTTTTCAGCTTCCTGATGATCATGGCAAAGTACATGACTACATGGAGCCCTCTGCACAACCAAGTAGTGCTTCAAGTTACTGTTTATTAGGGGATTTTCTCTTAAGAAAACTCAAATCACGGGTATTGGTAACTGCTTCTACATGGTCATGGGTCGCGAAATAGACTGAATAGTGTTTAACACTTAGATAGTTTGAAAAAATTGACAGGGAATCCCTGATAGCCAAAGAGTTAAATTGATAGATTCATCTTTATTTAAGAATTCATCTTATAATTAACCAGATGCATAATTCTTATATATTTCTGAAATGACAAAAGTTAAAGTCAAGTGAACATCAGGAGGCAGATGAAAGGATTGTGCATCCGCAGCCTTCAGACCTAATGGAGACGTGAGGGCCTCCCTGCACGGGCTTCCGGCCTGTG
Source organism: Hystrix cristata (assembly GCA_004026905.1). Classification (NCBI taxonomy): domain Eukaryota; kingdom Metazoa; phylum Chordata; class Mammalia; order Rodentia; family Hystricidae; genus Hystrix; species Hystrix cristata. Next base: position 47,722 of record PVJO010009662.1, on the reverse strand, counting down.
GCCAGAGTCAAATTCCCGAGAGCAAGCCTGTGGCTGTTTGACTGTGGCCTCCATACAGTCATTTCTGGGTGATGAGGCCTCAAGTACATGGATTTCATATTATTAATTAAAAATTCTTCAAATAAATATGGATTCATTTATACCCAATATATCTCCAAAACATATGGAAGGTGGCTGATGTTAAAAATTACATAACAGTTCATAAAACTGAAGCAGAAAATAAGTCATAGAAAGAAAGAGTCACACATGCCAACAGTGAGGACCACATAGATTTAGAGTGTAGCTCGGAATTTCCTAGCCTTCAGGAAAAGGAGGGAAGCAACAGGGGTGTCCATGTCCAAAAGAGAAATCGAGGGTAAAACATCTCCCAAATCAGCATCATTCTGCATCTCCACCTGTGGAGACCTGCAGCCTCTCGTGGAAAAGAGCGTGCAGTTCAACAGATCCCAATCGCGTGAAAGTTATTAGTGTTATTTTTGGTAAGACTTGGAAATACAGGAATTTTCAAAGCCATGTATATATTATATATTATATATTATATATTATATATTATATATTATATATTATATATTATATATTATATATTTCACCAAAAGTAATCCTGTAAGTCTGACCTTTCCCCTCCTTGGTTTTAGATATAGAGTCCACAGAGTAAACCTGAAATTCTAGCTTAGCATCCCAAATCATTTACAACCTCCACTGACTGTTAACACTTGTGCCAGTCTTCCTTACCTTCCTCAAAACCGCACATCACACACCTTTCTCACAGTTGAATTTTCACCTCGGTGCTTTTGCAAAAGTCACACTGTCTGTCCTAAGACCCTTTCCTGCTCTTCTGCCTACTAACAGCAACCTATGATTAAGCGCCAAACCACGTGTCACCTCTTCCTTGACCTGTTCTTTAGTACTTCCTGCATTCCCCAGCTCTTGAACGTCCCCCCTCTTTCTCCACATTGTGTGACTGTTCAAAGAACATCACTGAATGTCTGACACTCAGAAGTAACTCTGGCTTACCTGGTAGTCTGTCAATATTTCTTAGATAAATAAATGAGAAAAAAGAACAGGAATTTTTATAATGAGAAATCTTTTTTCTTCATGGCACATTGTAGAAAAAAAAAATGTGAGATTGGTCATTATTCTGAGGTTTCAGACTCATAATGAAAGCATCGTTGATGAATTTTCCAAAGATATAAAAGTAATTTTCAAACATCCTGATTTTATTCTATTCAAATTTGAGGCAATAATTGTAAAAGCAACAACGATGATCATTCTGGGGACCAAGGTGATGGATACCTAGAACATAACTGTTCAGAGATCTGACCAATCCTTAGTAGAAAATGTAACATCTCTGTAGTAGGGGAGGCATTTCGATCCCCACAACTTCCTCTTTTAAACATTACTGGGCTTTTAATGCTTCAGAGCCAAGCCATTCTCTGGATTGTAGGACTATGCTTTTAGTGTCTTCCCGTTCGGTTTCAAGGAAAATGATTAGTAGACTTACAAACACTTCAGACATTTATTACAAGAGTTCGAAGGCCAAATCTGTGCCCTTGACCCCAAATACCTACATGTGAAATTCTCATTAATAATGACCAAAACACTACAATTCTGCAGAAGTAGTCTTAGAAAGTTTAGTACAGAGATTTTTCTTAAGAAGCATCCTCATGCAAAATTGGGTAAATGCTTGATCCAGAGTCCTTCCTCAGAGTTTTATAATGCAAAGCTTTGAAATGATTATTCAACCTGAATTTTTTCCTTCAAATAAAGCCTTGTTCCTCGGTCTCACAGAATACATCCCAAGGACAGTCTGCCTTTGAAGTGCCTTGTGTGCTGCCAGGAGAATTTAACTGCCAAGACTTCCTGAGGGTAACTCAAGAACTTGGCTCGCTTTGTAAAATTATTTAAAATTGACTACTGAATTACATAAAATATATAACAAAGGAAAGCCTGGGTTTCGATGGAACTTATATGTTTTATCTTGATGAGTGAAATAAGTCAGTTTCTGAGCTCATGATAAAATAATATCAGCCACCCAAAAGAGATAATCACGTTCGAGTCTATTACGGCAATAGGAAGGCGGTGGCTCATCTAAAAACAGTAGCAGGTCATTAAGAACGTCCTTACATCGCAGACAAGTGGCTCAGACTTCTCAGATTTATGCTGCAAGTACTTATTCTTCGCTGTTTAATAAGAATATTCTTGCCTGCCTTTGCTCTTGAAATAATTTTAAATTTTTATGGTGCAGAAATATCAGAGATCTATTTTAAAATGATTTAGTTTTAGCCAAAATAGATTTTTTCTCAACATTTCCAAGATTTTTGATAAATCAATTAATTAATGTTGCAATTTTACGGAAACAACCCAGAACAGAATAAAGCAAAACTGCCCATAGCAGGGAAAAATTGCCTGAATAGATTCATCCCTAAAATAAAACTTAAATCTACATTTGCTTTCTAGAAAAAAAAATGTACAAAGAGAAAAGAATATTTGAAAAATTGTGAATTATTAATATAGAAGGAATTGAATGTTAACCTTTAAAAAATACCAAGCTCTGCCTGGTTTTTCTCTGCAAACTTTCATCCTGTCACTCATTCCTACAGAGCCTGCTGGTCACACGACAGGGCTGCCATTATGCAGATGCAAGCACCAGGAATCATAATGTCGATGTTTGTGCTTGCATATCATTACTGGAGACAGTAACATATATTAATTAATTTGATACTTATGACAATCCTATGAGATCGGTGTAGTACTAGCACTATTCTAAAGATGAAGAAACTGAGGCATAAAGTTTGAATTTGCTCACATTCAAGATCAAGAGCAGGTAGGAGCCATTCTGCCGCCCAGACAGTGTAGCATCAGGGTTTTCAGGGTCACACTGTGGAGGTGCAACCAGAGAACTGGAGTCACACACGACAGAGGAGTGACCAGGGAGTTGGAGTCACACACGGTGGAGGTGTGACTGGCGAGTTGGAGTCACACATGGTGGTGTAACCAAGGAGTTGAGTGTGGACTTTTGCCTTCTTATCCCTTCATGACAAGGATGCTGAGTCACTCCTCATACTCCTTAGATAATTGGGCCTGTGCCTTCCCCCCACAATATTCTTATTGGTGACTAACATGCTTATTTAGATTTACTTTATCAAACTCTATTATGACTTCTTTCTTTCCACATCCAGGTATGCAAGAACAGTAGCCTCTGGACACCAGGCCAGTACTTGACGCAAGGCTTAGTGGTTCTCTCCAAAAGTACCACATAGCAGTGTTAACAGGAATTCACCTTTCCTTCTTTGACAGCTTAATCTGTTTCCATGAGAATATTCCCAGAACCATATTTTACTTTCACTTATCTAAAATACACACATAAACACACACACATACACCCCCCCCACACACACACACAATATGCATGCAGGTGTATTCTATATAATGATATAATTATATAGAATATGAGACTGCACTGGAGAAAGAAATCATGAGACATTTTTGTTTCTCTTTTTAGGTAAAAATTTACCATAATAATTGTTGCTGTTGCTTCATATTTTTTGTTTCTTTTTTGTTTTGTTTTTGGGGTTTTTTGTTTCAGATTTTTAGATGTCATAACTTACTTCAGCATTTCCCAACCCAAAACATGACAAGTCAAATGGAACAGACATTAACTCTCTGAATTCACATATAGTAAATACCATTTAGAAAAAGGCAACATGGAACTATGCTACTCATTCTTTTCTTAGAAAATAATATACTTCATTACAGGGTATTAATAACTGGGTTTTGGCTGGGGATTTAGCTCAGTGGTTAAAGTGCTTGCCTTGCAAGCACAAGGACCCAAGTTCAATCCCCAGCAGAAAAAAAAAAAAAAAAAAAACTGGGTTTTTCTAAATTTCCAAGCAAGGAAATTAATAAAAAAAAAAAAAATAAAGAATTTACTGTGGACCAGATGAATTTTAGAGTCTTCTTGAATTGTCCAAAAATACTGAGAAATACAGTCTCCCTCAACTACCCAAATACAGGACAAATTGTGCCAATATCAATTTGTTATTTTAGCACACTTAATAAGCAAACTGAAGCAATGCAGAATTAGCATAATCAATGTTGTGCAATCAATAATGAAAACAGACAAAAACACTGACTAACCCTCGCCATGGCCAATTTAGTCCTGTCATTTTGACACAATCACACTGGTTTTTCTAAAGCAATTTCCCCCCGATGGATGGTCTGAGAACATAAAATAGTTCATTTGAAGCTCTGCAGTAATAATTCACCTCACTCTGCCTTTGAATTAAAAACATTTATGTATCTTCCACTAACTTCCTGTGAAGAAGAGGAATTTACTTAGTAAGACATAATAAACTGAAGCTAAGCAAAACAATAAACTGAACATCTCAGAATCTTTTATAATGTACAGGGTGAAGCTATTTCAACAACCATTGGTATTTAACAACTGAGTCCTACCTACACAATTTCTTTCCTAAGAAATGTACAATATTTGAATGTGTGATTAAACATTTTAAAATCAGGGTATCTCACTAACAAGGTAAAAAAATCATTTCAGTAAAAATTCTTAGCCCATGTATAAAGCTGCAAAAAATGTACAAGTACGTAAACATCAGCTTAAATGTAGCTTCATATTTGTGTTAGGTTGATTTTGTTGTAGCTAGAGCAAATATAAATTTGTTGTTCCTAGGAACTTGTTAACCAACAAACAGCTAATTACCATAAAGCAGGAAGAGTGTGGTCCTTCAAAAATCAACAAAAATTTCCAAACATTCGGTTTAAAAAAAGAGACTTAGAATGGTTATTTTAATATCTTATCCAAATTGGAACCCATTTTGAATATGTAGTTCAAAATCCTTGAAATAGTAGAATTATATAAAATATATAACATATATATTATTTAAAATTACAAATAAGGTAAATGTTGAAATAGATACGGTTTTCAAAATACATGCAGTTTTGTGCTCTATTTTAATACTTATCAATTTAAGTGCTGCCATTTGTAATTTTGAAATAATATGATCACTGTATGCTTCCTAAAGTCTCCTTTCAGTATGAGAAACTGAATTCTGGAGGCTGATATATAAGGCCCTTATCATTTCACTCACCAAAGAGACCAACCGCAGAGCTGCCAGCCCACAGTCAAGCCCTAGTCCTAAGACCACACTCACCTGAGTCCTACTGATGTAGCTTCTTGGGCAAACTACCAAATGTGGTTCACATTTATCTTCATTTGTTACAAACATTTGTTACAAAATTAAACATAGCAAAAATGTAAGCAGTCCATTGGCTAAACATCATCTAAATAAATTTGTTGCAGCAGTGACAATTTACTCTTATTTTTAATTACATAAAAATTAGGAAAATGTATTTTATCTCTGATATATGATGTTCCAAGGGAGAAAAATGATTAAATTTAGCTAGCTTCTATTTACTTATATGCACAATTTTATTAAATTTACTTTCATCACCAAAATTATCTGAGTCCATGTGACCTCTATTCTGCACCTAATTTTCAAGTTCTCTTTTTACAAAAAGATGGTGTTACTGGCTAAACGATGTTCACGTGGAACTTAACCACGCAGGACACTAAAATGATTATTCCTGCTGGCGTCAGGATTCCTCAAAGAGCATTGTGTTTCAGAAGATTTAAGCAGATGATCTAACTACGAGAAATAGCACACAGTCTATGTTGCTCAGGTACTGTGACTTATTTAACATGTTGCCACTTAGTGTTACATATCAAAACTAGATTGTTGAAAGTTAAACACACAGGTCTTTTTTTTTTTTTTTTTTTAAAGAGATTAGAGTACTACAAAGCTCTCTCAGATCAGGGGATTTTGCGAGTGGAACCAAAAGCTTATGCAAAAGTCATGCGGTTTAAGTACATACAAAGACAAAAGTCCCAAGGAAGGCAAATTAGAGCTGGAGGATATAAACATATTATTCTGGCTTAGCTAAATAAAAGTACAAGTTAGCTAGGGTACTAAAGAAGTGGAAAAGTCTCAGTCTTGAATGGGCAGAATACATTGCAGTCACACAAGCATTGCAGACCAGCACACATCCAAATGTAGAGTAAAACTAAAACAAAGTCAAACCAGACTGTCGCTGAGTCAAACAGCATACTTCGGAACCATAAATGCTGATCAGGATTTTTTTGGTCACCCATAGAAATGTTTTTATCCAGTTCTGTTAGCCTCTTCCAAAGTCGAGAGGTAAAAAGGAACATGGCACAGTTAAGAAAGTCTGTGTGTCTTTGTGCTTGGAGTGTAGATCTGTTGTAAAGAATTTTGGGAAATAAAGTTGGATAAACGTGCAACCCTCCAGTTGGAAATGACCTTATCTTCCATGCTCATTTTAACTTTTATTTGACCTTACTGTATGCCATTGAAGGGTTTTAGATGTGATGGGGATGTGATCAGGTTTCCAACACAGAGGATTCTATAAACCGTGAAGAGGTCACAGGTTAGGAGACCAGAAGCAAGCCAGCAGAAGCAGAGAGAGCAAAAGATGAAGAGGCTCTGAATAAGAGACTGATCATTCTTAAGAAAATGAAGACGCAAGAAGGAAAATGGCCAGAGTAGCTGACACTTGGTGATAGTAAACTATTCGGGAGGAGGAAGTGGTATTCCCCAGTAAGAACAGGAGCTGCTTGGGTTCCAAAACTATCTCTAAGATTTAATAGCTTTCTGACCTGTTTTAAGCTTTTTGATTTTCCATACGTCAGATTCCTCTTCTGTAAAATTTTATCTTACAGGATGTGATGAAGATCGAACAATGCAAAATCATTTAGAAAAATATCTAACTTAAGGAATGCTTTCGCTAGCTATCTATATGAAACATAAGACGTGAATGATGAAGGAAATATGAATGACATCCTACCCGGAAGTCAGAGGAGGTAGAAACACTGCCGCAAAGCAAGACAGACGAGGCGAGTGTCTGAATAAGGAGACTGCGTGTTCGACTCACTGTCACTCCCCTTCCGGCTGTGCCCGCGGTGGAAGCCTGGTACATCTGCTTCCTCTTGTTCATCCTAACTATGTTCCGACAGATGGAGTCCTTTCCACAGCCCTTGTGAGTAGGCAGGTCATTACTGGTCTCGTTTACCCCTCCTCGAATGAATATTCACACATTTTGATTCATTGCTCTTCTTTCTTCCTCTTGTTAAAACAATTACTAAGATTTATTATTTTGAAAAACAGAGAGATGAAACACCCTCACTGTTCACTCTTTCACATTCACACTTCCAAATCTGAGACCAAGTTATGACAACTTGCCTTAGTTAACAGCATGCCTCCTAGTGTGGTTTCCCTGCCTGTCATGCCTGTCCATCCCGAGGTTTTACACACCACTTGTGCCCCCCACTGCGCTCACATCACTTTGGTCAGCTGGTTCCTTATTGCCCGAAATAACACCGCGTCTGTCTGTACCATGCGATCATAGTCAGAAGCCTTTGTCCCTGGGGTTGGGGATTTAGCTCAGTGGTAGAGCACTTGCCTAGCAAGCACAGGGGCCTGAATTGGGATCCCCCCACAAAAATTAATATTTCGCTAGCCATGGTGGCACACACCTGTAGTTCCAGAGCTCAGGAGGCTGAGACAGGAGGCTCGCAACAAGTTTGAGACTAGCCTGGGCTACATGCTGAGCTCAAGGCCAGCCTGAACTACATAGCAAGATCCTGTCTCAAAAAGAAAAAAAAAGAAAAGAAAAAAAGGCACCTTTATTCCTGGGTAAGGCCTCAGCTTTCTCAGATTTTTTAAAAGAATCATAGAAAAAAATTCTGCATTTTATTTTTCACCATAGGCAAATGAAATCACTTCTTAGGCATTTTTGCCTCCTAGGTAAAGAATAAGGCTCTTAAGGCTAGAAATTCTCTTCTACTTTCAATGATCACAGTACTTGATTTGGTTTCTGTTACATAGTACTAGTTCTTCAGTATGTAATACATTGCAGTAGGATTTGAGGCATCATGGAGAACACAGTGATAGTGTAGATGAGTTATAAATTTACATCCATTGGGCATAATGAAAATAATTTCACTCTAATTCATTATTTCTAACATATTTTAGATGCTTTAGAATATACAATTAGAAAATTAATAATTTATGTGGACAAATTTATAATTTAGAAAATAGAAAATCTAACCTAAAATAAAATATACACTTGCTGCTTTTGAAACTCGCTAAATAGCTGAAATCAAAAATCATGTAGTATAATTTTACAAGAAAATTATCTGCAACCACAAATACCTCTAAAAATGTTTGACTTTGTGAAAGCTTATAATTATAGCATTGAACATTCTAATTCCTCTGAAAACGGCAAAATCAAACAATAGACATCCAGAATGGTTTTGGAATGATTTCTCACAGAATAATGACAAAAGAAAATATACAATAAATCACAAAATAGAATGAGAAACTTTTAAGGAGAAGTTTTTACTTAGAATTAAGATCAGTTGGGGTTGGGAATTTAGCTCCAGTGGTAGAACACTTGCCTAGCAAGCACAAGGCCCTGAGTCCAATGCCTGGCACCAAAAAAAAAAAAAAAAAAAAAAAAAAAAAAAAAAAAAAAAAAAAAAAAAAAAAAAAAAAAAAAAAAAAAAAAAAAAAAAAAAGAAGAAGAAGAAGAAGAAGATCAGTTTATGTAATAAATGAGGAAGTGCAATAAAAGATATAAAATGGCAACAACGCAGAGAGATTCACATTATCCATGGAATGAGCAAAGAGAAATCAAGTCAGGGCCTTTGTGTATTAAAAAAACAACAAAAAACAAAACAAAACAAAACAAAAAAACACCACTGGATTTGCAATATGGCAGGCAAACCTTTTACTCACTTGCAGATAACTGAATAAAAAGAAAGAAAATTAGGGGAGCTTTTTGATGTTTTCATGACCTTTTAGTTATAATCCCGGGAAATCGGAAAATATCTGCCAGATAGACCAAGTAGTAAAATTCTCCATCTGTATATCTGATGTATTTGAATTTCACTGTAGAAAATAATGAACTCAGGAAACTTTAGGTCAGGTTGAGTGCTACGATTAGGTTGCATTAAGTAGATAAATAATTTCAGTTGCTCTATGGAAAATAATTTGAGGAAAGAGAGGCGGAGAAATCAGTACCAGGAAACGAGGTGACACATTTTCCTTTCGTAGGGCAGTGAGGAAAGAATGGACCAAAATTTGTTCAACTCAGAAATGTATTTGCACATAGAATGCAGGAAATCATTGTTACCTGTTTTGCTGGGATTGTGGGAATAAGAAAATCATTCAACTCCACTATATTCTTAGAGAAGACTTTTCTCGACCATCCGCTTCACAAAATAAGCTACGCGCTCCTCGGGGGCCAGTTGATATTTTTGGCAGCTATGGACTCCGAGAGTGTGGCCCCTTCTCATTGCTGGCCTATGTGTTTTGGAGAGGATTCTGGAAAGAAGGAAACACTTGCTTCATCCCAGTGTCTCTTAGCAGATACTGAGAAAAAACACGGAACTAAAGATAGGAGAGTGGTACCCAGTCTACTCTGCTCTAAATGGGATTCCGGCCTGAAAAGTGACACCTGATTCCATGAAGACAGAGTGTAAGGGAATAAATGATCGGTCTCATAAATAACTTTACAAAGGGAAACAGAATATTTGGGATGATGGGAGGAGACTTGTCAATATGGAAAGATTCTGAACAGTCTGGAAGATTCTGAAAAATGATCCATGTACAACGCACTTCGTAACATTTCTTTTTAATGGCACATTTCTCCATTTAGGCAAATGTTCTGCATTTCCATCAAAAAATGACTTTTCCCTTTTAATTTTGGCCTTTGATTTGCTTGCAATTTAGTCAATCATTTGGCTTTTGCTTGTCCCAGCTGTGAGCAGATTTTCCTGTTTTATGGGCTTCTGTGAAGCCCCCCAGACTATTTCTTACATTTAATTATTTTGCTTCGCAGCTCTTCTGTTTGGTTTTTATGTTCCTTTTTATATTTTATATTCCTTCTTTAGAGTCATACCTGCAGTTGTTTGGTACCTTCTCAGCTGTTTATTATTGAGCAAATAAGGGTTTCCAAATCAGAAATAAAAATCATTAACAAAAATAAAACAAAGCCCTCTCCTTTTATTCCTACAGTGCTCCAAGTGGTCCTGTTTTCTAGGCACAGACAAATTAACCTGGGCCTGTTACTTCATATTAATAGGAATTACAAGTTAAGAATTCTCCACATGTTAAATCGTAGCTTCTTAGTATTCTCTAAGTCTCCTTCCAGTGTCTTTGTATTGTGGCATTAATAGAGAGTAAAATATATTCTTTCCATGCTGTTTCACGTCCTCACCCCTCAGAACTGTTTCAAGTGAGAGACACACAGAAAAGTCCGATGTGACCCATATGTTTCTCTTCTTGCTCTATCTGTGCCCTAAACAAACAACACTGATTTCTTTGACCTCTTCTACACCCCTTCACCCTATCTATCATCCCCTAACCACCTGGGGGACTCAGTCCTCCTTTATGCCTACATCCCAGCTGTAGGTTTTTGAAACTCCCAGGTAGAGTTAATTGCTCTTTTCACATACCCAGCTGCTTGTTTGTTCTTCCAACTAATATTTAAGAAAATTAGTAGTAATTTTTGTCTTTGTCATAATTAAATTCGAGGCTTTTTAAGCAGAGAGGAAATGAAATTTATCACCCAAACCAAGAAAGTCTTGTTCTAGACAAATTCTGAAGGGAATCAAGCACAAAAGCTGGCATGAAGGAGACTTTGATGACTCCATCAATAACCAAGGGATATTTTCCATTTTTATATGTACTGGATTTCAAATGGCTAGCACAGTTTCAAGCATAAAATAGGCTCTTAAATGAAGTTTCAAACAGCTATATAGGTCATTTAACAACATGCTTAGCATAAATCATTAGGATTTAGAATCTAAATATGTGAATGTTAAGCATTGGCCCTGCCAACGAAATTAACAATGTTTACCAACTTATGAATCTACATCTTTCACATCCTCCAGTTTCTTGTGTCTGATGTGAAGATAACACACATCTTATGTAATACACTGATGCATTCATTTTTAAAAGATACAGATTATATTTACGGTAAAACAATGCACAAGTGCTAATCACCTTCTAAAATGTTAGCATTTTTCTGGCATTGCTTCTTTTCTCTTGGCTTCAGTGCTCTTTCCTAGGACATAAACATTTCGTGTATTCCAAGCCTATGATTCTTAGCCTCTTGGCGTGTTTGGAGGCAGGGAAATTAAACTCTAGGTCTTGTGCATGCCGGGGAAGTGCTCTACCTGTAAGCTTCACCTCCAGCCCAAGAATTTATAACAAAGAGTAACATGTGCTACGCAGGTGTGTGTTTGATGATTAAGTATCTGGTTTTCCTGCTTTGGTGCTGGGGATCAAACTCTGGACTGTTTGGTAGGTGTCCTAACACTGACTTACCTGCCCCACCTTATCAGTAAATACTAACACTTCTGCTTACTTGTGCAGGAAATCTGTAGTACAGACTCATCTTTGTACATTTGTTCATTGTAGTTTCAGAGTACTCGTGCTTGTTACAAATTGCATCTTCGAAACACCAGATGTGTTAAGTCAGGCACCACATTTAGGCTCTTTCTACAGAATCATCTCATCAGGTAAGAATCACTCTTCTCCTTTATGTACAAGGAAACGATTTTGTAGAGAGAGCCTAGATATGGTGCCTGATGTAACACATTTAGTGTTTCAAGATTCTTACCTCAGGAGCTAATTTATGATTATTAAATCACCTGTTAAATGTGAAGTCAGTTTGTAAGTACTTAGACTGGTAAATAATTGCTACTAGACATGATTTAAATAAACTTTAAATAAAAACAAAACTCTTTTCACTATCTTCTGGAATTGATCATATTGTTTCTAAAAAGTTGAAAATATCTATTAGGGTCATGAATAGCTTGCAGTTAAGGAGATAAAATTGCAACAAATCTAATTTCTATCAGGTAAGTGTGTGTTTCAGATAATTTAATGATTCTCTTCCAGAATAATATTTTTTAGATATACTCAGTAGTTAATTTGGAGAGTTCTAGTTTGCTTTGTTATTGTTCATGTTAGGAAAGTGGAGTTTTGTACATAATAAAATATGTGCTCTCTATAGAAGTTCTTAAATGCATTTGTATTCTCCCAAGTACCACCGTTTGACTATATTTCTGACATTAATGCTAATCTCTGTTCCCAACATCTTACTCATTAATATTAAAGAAAAAAACCCTACAAAGTACTGTTGCTTTTCTGATATTTATAAATCTTTCATCTGTCTAGTGACTTCATTTCTAGTAATTCTACACACTTTATTGCACTGTGTTGAATTTTAAAAAGGCCTTGTATTAATATTCCTTGTAATCTTATGACTTGAAGCATTCACATCTTGATTGGAATGCTGGAAACATACACATACCACACAGCGGCGGTTTCTGTCATCATTAATCACATTGAGAAAAAAGCATAAATATTTGCACTCCAGGTTATAGAAATTCTCCTTTGTTATCTATGATAAAAAATGCTTTCAATGCTTATTGTAAAATATTGATTTGTGATTTGTGTGATAAAATTAAGCAGTTAGATATTACCTTCTATCTTCCCATCACCGTGACATTTTTGCAGCAATTTAGTGACTCAAAACAAGAAAACTGTTTTACTTGTGGGAAATCTTTAAAACTGCATGGTGTGATTCCTGGAACATGGCAGGTGCACAGCACTTCTGACCACCCGTTTTCAGGGCTAGTTGTGATATTGCCATTTAGGGCTCCCATCACTACCTTTTCTCTGCCTTCTCATCTGGTTTGTCTGCTTTCTTCTTTTCCTTCTCCACTCCTCCTCCTCCTCCTAGTATTCAGCTCTTCAGTAAAAGGAAAAGGGAAATACGATTGCCATGTACAGCTGAGGCCTTCAGCGGCCTCATCAGCCCTGATAGGCCAAGACACGAAGCAAAGTGATCTCTCTCTGCTGCCTTCTGACTTTCAGCTTGTAGTATCTTCTCATTCCTTTTCTAATGCCTCATGTTTGTTTGTTGGTTTGTTTGAGTGGGGGTGCTGGGTATTGAATCCAGGGCCTTCTTACGGAGTTTATCCCCAATATATCTTCAGCCCTTTTTATACTTTATTTTGAGGCAGGGTCTCGCTAAACTGCTAAAGTACCTAGATTGGGTTTGAATTTGTATTCTTGTTCCTCAGCCTCCCAGAGTGCTGAGATTACAGGCGTGCACCACTGTACCTAGTTTCTGGTTTTTGTTATTGTTGTTTTGTTTTGCTTTTGTTTTTTGTTTTGTTTGTTGTTTTTGGTGGGGTTTCACTATATAGTTCAGGCTGGACTTGAACTCACTATGTAGCCCAGGCTGGGCTTGAATTCATGGCAATCCTCTCGCTTCAGCCTCCCAAGTGCTGGGATTATAGATGTGAGCCACCACACCCAGCTGTGCCCAGTTTCATATTTTGATTCTATTTTCTATGTTGTTTTTCAGCTTGTTAGGTACAGCTTCTTAATTATAGTACCATATGTCCCTTGGTGTGTGCAGTACTACTTTTTTTCACACCACTTTCCTGGCTCGGGTTCCCTGTACAGCCACTCACCCAGCATCTTGGATTGCTACTTTCATAGGAAGGAAGGATAATTATTGTGCGCCTTTTAACTCATACTTTCAGTCATCCTACAAAGGGTCAGAGATTTATGTGAATGAAAAAATGTTCTAACAATTAATAAAATTCTCTGAGAAACAAATTATTTTTGATATTAATTGCTTTGCTGGAAGTCTACCCCCTCAGAGTATCCCAACCTGTTTTAGAGGCACTCTAGTTATGTTCTTCATTAGTGTGGACTCTTCATGAAGCATGTATCCTGCAAAGATGAGTCAGGAGTCCAAAACAAAACAAGATTTCTGAGGAGCTACACAGTATGTAATCAGGGAAAAAAAAAACCTAATGATGGAAGCCAAGTCTTGAAAATGCGAATGAGGAAAAAATTCTTCATATTGGTTCATGTCATACCTTATTACTTTGCAATTTTTTAAAAAAGCCACCAGTGTATTAATTAATTATAGTCAATCAATCTAAAATGGTAACAAAACATTAACAAACACTTTAAAGAAAAACATCAAATAGATATTATATTAGAAATTTTCCAGTAGATTTTTACATTTCCAATGTGACAAAATATTTCTTCTACGTAGAATAAATTATAAATGGATTTACTTACATTTTGGAAATGTTATACATATTTATATGTTCAATCAACACAAACATAAACAGACATATGGAAAAACATATGTATATACAAAAAGCACTTAGTTATCTGCCCACCAAATATCATATCAGTTTTTTAAATTTGAATTTGAAATCTCCTTAATTACAGTGGAATATGTTTAGCAGGAAGTATTATGAGGTAAGGAGCTATACCTCCATAGTCCATATACAATAATATAAATTTAAATAAAAAGAGTCACCATATTTTCTTATATTGTAAATTCCCTAGTTTGTTTTCACGTAAGCTTTCTTATAAGCATGTAGTATATGAGCACTGGAAATTAAAGAACAAAATGCTGGATTCCCCAGAGTTTGGTTTTTCTATGAAACAATTATTCTTTCATTGTTCTTTTCCAACTACAGCATTCAAGCATGACTAAAGCATGGTGCAAAATGTGACTTACTACATTGAAAAGCAAATTAAAGTATGAGATCATACAGAAGTATATTTAATAATAGAAAATAAATTCTGAAGATTTATCATGTACTGGACAATATACAAATCATTTTAAGAGTATTACTCTGTTAATTCTCCAACAACTTTTCCAATTTTGGCCTCCAATTACCAAGAAGCATAGAAAGGATGATCTCTGAAGCATCTGATTCTAAAGCCTGAGTACTTCTCCAGGGCCACAACAACAGAAAGTCAAAGCTTTAACATGCTACCTGCACACCACCTCTACTATGATTAATTTTTTGTAAGAATATTTAAGCAGACAGGGTGGTTTATTTTTAAAGATGATTTCTGCTTGCCAAAAAAAAAAGGTTGTAATAAATGACACCAAATAGTTTTCATATAATTATGGCATGAGGAAACAAAGAAGATTCTAAATTATATCATTTCAGTCCTAACAATCATATGTATTCTCTGACTTCATATGCTCATAGCTAATGCAAATACTATGAAAGAATCAGTCACCTTCGGGTAATGGAATAGTTATTTCTAAAATCAATCCATATTTACATTATCTCACTTTTTTTATTCATATTATGTTTGCCTTGTTGTAATGTTACGTATCCATAAAAATTTCCATAAATTGGATTTTGGGATCATTTCCAGGCCAATTTTCTACTTTCTGATTATAGACAGTATAGTGCTTTATGAACCACAGTGAGTGTCTCTTTATTTAATCTGATTATAATAGTCAATTATATCAAAGTAAACCAGGTGTTTCATGGTGCTAAACACAATAGATATTTTCTATAAACCTTTACTTTTCTATTTTCACTTTATGGACTTTACAAATGGCAGGAGAGAACCCAACAGTCAGCACAGAGTGTATGACTCTGCTACCCAGACACTCCAATGTCCAAGCATGACCAAAGCAAGAAATGACATTTGCTCTTTTCTTGAATCCATGTCTTTTCCTTATGACTTGGCTAAATCATGGAGCTTTACTTCCTCATGGATAATGCTGGGGCAACATACTCAGTGCCCACAATTTAAAGGAGGAGAGGTTTATTTTAGAGGTTTCAATTCAGAGTAGGCAGGAGCCAAGTCAGCGCAGCACAGCAGAGGAGCATGGGAGCCGAGAAACAGTCCATGGCATGGAAAGCAGGAAGCCACCAGTAGCAAAGCCTTCCTTTCCCTTTTTATTCCACTCAGGCTACAAGCCTATTGGTTGATGTCACCCACACCTAGGGTGGAGCTTCCTTCTTCACTAATTTACCACCCTAGAACTATTCTAAACCAGTCAGTGAACTAATCCAGTTATCACACACCCATGATGCAGCCACCTTTTAAAAGTTACACCTAAGAGTGAATGAAGCTTTGAGGGGACATCTAAATATAAGCCATAACACATGGAATTTAAAAATTCCTCTGATGAATATAATAATGCTTCAAATTACCAAATCAGTTATTAAAAAAAAAACACTACATTATCTGAAAATCTCCCATTCCAAAATTATATTTCCTTTTTCAGAAATGATTCAAACAACTTCATAATTTCAGGTTTTCAAAATTAAAATTGAAACAATTATGACAAAATTGATTTTATTTCTCTTCCTCATCATAAAAAAATTACTTTTTTATGTAAATAATAAGGTTGAACTTAGAGATATCATGCATAGTTAATATAGAAAATCCTGAGCTGTCATCTAGTGGTTTCAAATTTAAGTTCAACTGGGATCTGTGTGTGTATAGGACAATGGATTTATGGTCTATCTTAGAAACAGTGAGACATGACTGAATATCCCTTTCCCTTGAAGTCTAGACTGACCTTTATGTTTCTCCTGTTTTGACTTCCAGCATTTAAATGTGGTAAGTACACCAAAGTGTATGTTAAGGCAAATTAAAAATCATTATTACATTACTACTTCATGATCTAATTTAGGGGTAAGTTGTATATTTTTAATCATTCATACACATACATATACTTGCTGTAAAATGCAAATAAGAATTATAAAACTGAAATTATATACAATAATCCACTTAAAATATCATTGTTTTGTAAAATGGGAAATCAAAAATTAAGATTAATAAGAGTGAATTCTCTTCCTTTAGTTTTAATATATTCATATTGGGATGACTGGTAACTTCATTAGGATATATCAGTGATATTTTATATCCATTTAATAGGTATTAATTGTAAACATTATGCTCACAATCCGATTGTTGTGGTTCTGAAGAAATTCAGTTACAATGGAAATGGTTGTAGTTTTCTACAGCATTGTATTTTCTAAAGATTCATATACTGTTAATATTCTACAACTGCTTTTTCTTTTCATCCTTTTGGTTTTCTCTATCTATATGATTTCAGGTGAAGGATAATCAGTGCACACAATAGCAAACATTCTGAAAAGAATAAACTATTATACAAAATGGTACCTCAAATTCTGTCTACCATTTTCTTCAACTTTTTCTGTCTGCTTAATGTGAAAGGAACTTGCAGGTAAATCTTTCTCAATTGTCAATGAGTAACAATTAACCAGCGCATTCACAAGTGATGAATATTTTTGATGATCCAAAAATCTAGAAAACATTAACATTACTTTTTATTTGTACTATCATGAGATATAAGTAGGAAGCCTTGGACCAAGTATTGTGAGATTCAGAACTAGAATAATTATCCCAGCTATGTAATTTATTAGCATGACCCAAATCAGCTAGTGTATTCTCCAGAAAAGATAAATTAATGTAAATTCCAGCAGAATAGTTGTAGGCCAGATGAAACAGCAAACTCCACCTCCAGGGACTGTGGTCATCTATTTGCCTAAATACATCTCTCATAAGGCTCCCGACATTCATTAAATCTGTATGATTTATGCAGAGGCAGCCAAGGATTGAGGTGGCTGATCCTTTAAGGGTCCTTGGAGATCCCTTATCTTACTATCTTACTATGAGTTGACCTTCGGTTCTGTCCAGAATTGATCTTTTGAGAGCACACGGACAGCATTCCTTAGGAGCAGTTTCAGGGTAGCTTCTGGTATGAGTTCTTTTTTTTTTTTTTTTAAGTACAAAAGACATGCTGCTGCTCTGCTAATGGGCAACCAATTAATCAGAAAACAATTGTGCCCAGTAGCCCTTATCTAATTGGCAGCACATAGGTTTAATAAAAAATTATGACAATTGGTTAGAACATGAAGACTTCAAAGCTAACCAAATTCTGCATATTTAAGAATAACCTACCATTCAAAACTCTTGAAAATTTCTGTAACTTTCTAATGTATCATACTTGTTGATCTTTGTTATCTGAAAAATATGGTCAAAGCAACTGTAAAACAATCCATGGTACTCTTACCACATTTTGTTTCTCTTGGAGTTGATACTTTTAAAAACTAAAATATTGTGGAACTGATTGTGAGTTGGCCTTTCATAAACCACTAAATAACTGTGTTCTTTCTTTGACTGGAACCAATCAAATCCTAACTTTCCATACCATAAAACGTATAATTTCAAAGCATAAAGTGTTTAATCTTTTCTAAAATTCCAAAACACAATAATCACATAATTTTAATATCCCCTGTGACTATTCATACTCACATTTAATCACAATAAAAAGATAGCAATATGAATATATACCAATTCTCCACAATGCATGTATTTATTTTCTATCACAAGCACATATAATAAAAAAGAGAAAAAAATAAGAGAGATGACAGTTTCCCAAACAGCTGCCCCTTCTTAAAAATCAGTATACAATTTCCTCTTGTGTACTTTCTCTGACGTTTTCCCTGAGTTTGCTGTTATCTTTACATATAAACATTTAAAGATAACATTTATATAATTCTATATAGAGTTATATAATTAGAATTTATATAACTCTATATAGAATTTATATAATTCTAAAGCATAATGAATTGTAAATATTGGAAATTTTCTGCCTTTTATAAGACACAATCAATTAATATATATTACAGTAATACCTTGGTTTATGAACTTAATTTGTTTGAGTTTTTGGGAAGAAGGCTGGGCTTGTGTTTGTGTGGGGAAGATGACCACAGCCATGATTGTCACTGAATGCAGAATTTACAAACAAATGGAAGTAAAATTTTCCTGAATGCTTGTTTGCAAGCCAAATGTCTTGCAAACCAATGCATTCATGAACTGAGATATTACTATAATGTATTTCATTGTAAATGTTCAATCTGAAGTTCTTTGTTTTGGAAGAACTGAATAATAGTTTCCTTGATTTAGTATAAAATGTGTTTCATTTGGTAGGTAGCAATTCTGGGGCTCAGTGCTAATCTTTCATAATCAATGAGAGGATTTTATAAGTGAAATAATTATAGAAAACCATGAAGTTGTCCCTTGAGTTTTGTTAGACCCCTATAATCAAGACGTTGAATAAATGATAGGGTTTGAAAGAGGAAGGACTTGACAAAGCATGTTTTTTTGTTTGGTTTGGTTTGGTTGTCTTTAGACAGGGTCTCACAGTGTAGTTCAGGCTGTCCTTAAACTCACCATGTAGCCCAGGCTGGCCTTGAACTCATGGCAATCCTCCTGCTTTAGCCTCCCGAGTGCTGGGATTACAGGTGTGCACCACCATGCCCAGCTAAAGCATGCTTTTTACCAACACAATCCGGCTCAGTGGAAGGGTATGCAATCTTTCCTGATTGTCTATTGAATGAAAAATTACATACATAATCAGTCCAATTCCTCAGTGACTAATGTCAGTGACTTTTTGTGGAAAGACTTATGAAAAATTTCCCAACATCCCTACCATTCGTTCAATTAAATAATTGTCCTCAAAATAATACTGAACTGAATTTCCTGCTATTATTTCTCAAAACTGCTCCATAATGGTTAGGGGAGAGCAGTTCCTCTGTTACACATACTTAATTAATTACCTTTTCCCCACATTTTCTCTCCTCAGTAGTGGCCCTTTCAACCAAATGCACAGCATGGATCTCAACACTTTCCTTCCTCTATCTGACCCAAATATTTGTTTTCCTTCTTTTTATGATCTTTAATCTGAAAGGCCATTTTCCTGAAATTTCCTTGGCCCTAAATGTCCAGTGGAATTTGGGACATTTTACTAAGTACTGCCTTCTTGGTCCAACCAAGATGACTTAAAATTAATTCCTTAGGAAAACATCAATAATAATAATTCAGCTTTTAGTTTAAAATAAGAAATATTTGTGTTGACAAATGTTTGAAGTCTGTAGTAGACCATCTATATTAGCCAATTTTCCCATCACTGAGAAATAGTACCTCACACCCACAATTTGAAGGAAGAAAAGTTTAATTTAACTCTTGGTTTCAGGAGATTCAGTACATGATCGGCGGTCTCCAAGGCAGAAACCTGAGGGCAGAAGGGCATGACAGAGCAAAGCTGCTTAGATAATGGTAGCCTGGAAACAAAGTAGGGGAACCACCAGAGAGGTAATATGGGTGAGGTACCATAAGTAGTAGCCAAGGCCGTGCCTCCAACAGCCACACAGAAACACCCAGGAGTGCACTGTACTAATCTGCTGGGTGTTTCCTAATCCAATGAAGTTGACATATCAAGGTCACGATCTGCCTGTTGTCAAATTCATACCCAAACACATTTTCTTGAACTATACTCAGTATCAAAACACTAAAGAAAATAGAAAGTTCATAATTCCACCTAATATAATGCAAGTATCCTACATTCAACCGGAAATAGAATAATCCTTTCTCCAAAGTGTCAACATTTCTAGCATATTTCAAAAGTGCAAGTCTCTTCTGAGAAGCAGGGAAAACCCTTAGCTGTGAACCCCTATAAAAATCAAGTTACAGAATCTCACGTTAAAATAGCACAGGGTAGAGATTCTTATTCCATAAGGGAAAAACTTCCATCTCAGCACAAAATGTGGACAAACATTCTAGCAAAATGCAGCACATATGGCCTCTAATCTAAATATCAGTGATGCCCTTATTCCCATTTTAAACTTCTTGATCCTGGATTGGACTATCCACATTCTTATCAGGATTCTAGTGTTCTTGGCTATGATCAGAATCACCCATCAGGTTTGGTTTATAGTATTTTAGGGATTCACTACCCCTCATTTCCAAAACTTTCCAAACTCTTCCCACAAACCACTTCTAAAGGTTTAGGTACAGTTACACCATTGACCTCACTTCTGGTACCAATATTCAGCTTCCCCATCATAGAGACACAATGCCAGAAATGCACAATTTCATTAGCCCACAGTTTCAGGAGATTTAGTGCATGGTTGGTAGGCTCAAATGCAGAAATCTCATGGCAGAGAGAGATTTGGTCAAGTAAAGCAGCTTGTTGCGACTAGGAAGGAGAGAAGGGAAATAGTGCCATAGAAAACTGAACAAGGGATCACATATAGTTCCCAAAGGCACACATCCAAGACCCACCCAGACTCACCCAGGAACTGCTCTAGTAATTGTTAGGTGCTTTTTAACCCAAGGAAATTGACAGATCAGGATTAATGGTCACCTCTTCTTTCCCTATAATCATTTCTTGGGCTCGGCCATGATCGTGTAAGGAAAATTTAGGTAATTTAAGATGAATCTATAGTGGACTCTCACTAAAGCTAACCAAGCCAGTAATTTACTCTGAAGTTCACACTTCATTCAAAACTGAAAGGCCAAGATTTTGTTTCCTGACACTTACGAGTGACATGTGTATTAGGGCCTGCAATGGCTACCTTTCTTATTTTGCTGAGGTGCAGTCTTTGTAGAACCTCATAACTTTGCCAGCTCAGAGTAAGCTTGCTTTGTTACTAGGCCCGTGTGCAGCCAGGATTTGACAGAGGCGATGACTTTTACTTAAAATGAAGGAGGACTTTATGGAATTCCTTTCTAAAATTCAGCAGGGCAGCCTGCCTGTAAACAGGTTCATCATAAGCCGATACCCTCCAACAGACTAGATTTCTACATGGGCATCACTTAAGATCTAAAGATATTTTCTCAAGTCATGGTTGTAGAAAGTCAGTAGGGATACATTTTGTGGCTCATTTCAGCCTCTGCCAATGTGGCAGTTAGGGCTGGCAATCAAATTAATTGACACTGGAATCTGCCCTTCTGATTGGTGGGGTGCACTTTTGGGTGTGTCAGGTGGGGTTGTGCAGGCATGGCCTTGGGGGTCTGTGTCTGGTTGCTGTGGCACTTCCCCTGCTCTGCTTCCTAGTTGCCATGAGCTAAAATGTTTTGCTCTTTCCTGTGCTTTTACCATGATGCTTCTGCTTTGGAGCCAGCCAATCACAGATTGAAACTATGAGCAAATTAAACCTCTGCTTCTTTAAATTATGGGTGTTGGGCATTGTGTCTCAGTGATGGGGAAGCTGACTAATACATCCAACCACCACAGTCAAAATGTACTTTTTCATATATTAAAATTTAATGCCCAAAGTCTTGGACTTTGGCTATCCCAAAAGCCTCTGTAAAAAATTGTAGTGCATGTCTATGTGTTGTGACTTGGTGACAGAGTTTTAGAACACACCCAATAAATCTCACCTGTCTTCCTTATTGAAGTTTGAAATGAAATAGAAGATGTACCAATAGTAAAACCTGTGAGATCACACTATCATCCATACTTCTAATTAAGGTGATAGTAGTGCTGTCCTTTGCATCTAAGAGTGAGTAATTCAGCAAATATCTGTGCAGAGAATTAGACAGGCTCACTTACCTCCTAATTGTCCACACTTGGCAAGGAAAACCTCCATAGACCCAGAGACTGCTGTCAAATTCGTGGAGGACCAGAGAAGAACCTCACCTCTGGGAGCCACCAGAGAAAGAACAAGAGAAAGGAAGAGCAAAGCTCATGTCTACCTAGCTTCTCAGCCTAAGCTCACAGGGCACATAAATAACATTAGCGAGCAGCAAGAGACAGGCTAGTGATAAGGAAGGGATTTAACAGAACTCCACATGAAAGAAACATCTAATGCTGGTAATGTAGCATTCTTCCAAATGCCAATATTTCCCATTTTTTATTTCTCTTGCCTCATTGTCTTCAGCCACATTCTCATTTAACCATAAGGTTTAAGTGTTTCGCCCACTGAGGGAGGGACATCCGGTAAATTCTTCTTTCATTTTATATAGCTCTGTCCATACTTTGTTGATACATAATAGTTGATTGGAAGATTGTTATGTCTATTTGTTTTCATCTTGCCTATGGCTTTCCACACAACAAAGGTAGTGTTTATAATTGAGTCCTAAAGTATTTATTCTCTGATCGTTTACAGAAAATACTTGCCAAATTCTGTTCTGAACAACAGGAAACATATCTTATTCATATTCAGGTCAGCTCTAGTGGCTGGCATAGTAAATTTTGATAAATTTGTTGACAGAATAGTTCAATTTTTTAATGCAGAGATGGCTGGATATTGACACTAGTATAGTTCTCATTCCTAACTTGGAAGATAAAAACCAGTTTATTGGTGAATGACAAAGAATTTCATTGAGGAGGTAGTGTATGAAAACAAAATAGAGATAGGAATATTCAGATAGAAAACTTGGTAGCTTCTTTTTACAACCCTTGCTGTCTGTCAGGTGTTGGTTCCAACACAGGTGCAAATTGTAAGTGAAATTTTCTTTAAACAAATGATAAAGCCCAGAAATTAATACATGTACCTACAGCCAACCGATATTTGACAACATCGACAAGAACTTATGTTGGAGAAGAGACAATCTTTTCAATAAATGATACTGGCAAGACTGGAACTACCTACCCAAACAATGAAATAATATTCCTGTCTGTCTGCTGTGTCTGTCCCATAAAACTAGATTAAATTGACCAAAGATCTAAATGTAAGACTTAAAAATACAAAATTCTCACAAAAAACGTACAGAAACACTTCAAGACACTGATGCAAACACAAATATTTTTGGGTAGAATCACTGAAATACATGCCACAGAAGTAAAACGGGAAAACATGAGATTGTATCAAATCAATGTTCCTGCACATTATAGGAAACAATCAATAGGTTCAAAAGACAGAGCACAAAATGGGAGAGAATATTTGCAAACTGTACATTCCACAAGGGAATAGTCAGAATATATATGGTATTCAAACTCTCAAATAACCAAACTTCAAAATAAATATTCTAAATATTTGTCTTTCTCAAAAGTAGACACACAAATGACCAACAAGAATATGAAAACAATGTTCACTATCACAATCCACCAGGGAAATGTCAGTCAAAACACAATGAGATATAGTGCCGCCCCATTTAGAATGACCACTATTAAAAAAAAAAAAAAGAAAATGGCAAATGCTGACAAAAAAACAAAGAAAGGGGAACTCATATGCTGTTAGTGAGAATATAAATTAGTATAGTCGGCATGCAAATTAATATGGAAAATCCCCTAAACACTAAAAATATATCTACCATGTAACTCAGCATTCTCACTACTGGATATATATATATCGAAAAATAATGAAATTATTAACTCAAGAGATACCTACAGTCCGGTGTTTACTGCAACACTATTGTAATAGACAAGATCTAGCATCAGTCAAGGGGTCCAACAGTGGCTGAATGAATAAGGAAAACTATAGCAAATCTACATGATAAAATATTATTCACATAAGAAATGAAATTCTGTCATTTGCAGCATCACGCACATGAAACAAGTCAGACAGAAAGACAAACACCAAACTCTCACTCATTCATGTATCTAGAAAGTCCATCTCATTCAAGAGTGGAATGGAACGGTGGTCACTAGAGATGGGGAAGGGCAGGGGAGAAGAAGACGGAAAGGAGGAAGATAAACTATATCAAAACTTAGTAGAGAAGAGGAATTCCTTCCCGTTTTCTAAAGCACAACAGGTGACTACTGGTTCCCACAACCTACGGTATATTTTTAAATGACTACAAAGGAGGGATAGAAAAATTTCCAACACAGAAAAATTTGAAAAGTCGGAAGTGCTTACCTACCTGATTTGATCATCACACATTGTATACATGTGTCAAATTATCATTCGGTACTCATAAAGATGTTCAAATATTATATCTCAATACAAAAAGAAATGTCCCTTAAATCTTTGTGCTAAAATATCATTTCTGTTCTTTTTTCTTACTAAGAATAAAACAATAATAGCAACCTCAATAAACTGCAAGGTAACAGTTTTCCATAACACTGATAAATATTTGCTACACATCTTGAAGAATCATGAGCATTTTGCTATGTTAGTTAGTATGATATAGAAACCATCACGTTATTAAAATTGATGGGTTAAAAACAAAACATAAAATTGATGGGTAAACTGAGTCACAAAGAAGTTAAATAATTTTTCTGATTCATATAGGTAAAAGTGGCAGAACGATATTTGGAAAATATGATACACTGTCCTTTTAAAACATAATTTGCCACACATATAGGCAAAATAGTTTGAAAGAAATCCTATACGGTGGTCAATCCTAATTGAGACTAAACTGATATATTGGTACAGTGGTGATCCCTCCTCAACCATAGTTTTGATTTCTCACATTTCAGCTATCTTCAGTGAATTATGATCCAAAAATATTAAATGGGAGGGTCCAAAATAAGATTAAATAATTCATAAGATTAAATAATTTTACTGTAGTGTACTAGTATGAATGTCCTCACAGTTAGTATTGTTAATCTCATACTGCGCCCAGTGTATACATTATGCCATATCATAGATACATTTCTATAGGGGAAAAAAAAGAAAAGCTGCAGGTTGAGTGCTGTACACCATTTCAGCTATTCACTGGGGTCTTGAAATGTATGCTCTACAGATAAGGAGGGACTACTCTACTCTACTCTACTGGACATTTGGTCCCCAGTGTCCACCTCCCATTGGCTACCTAAGACTAATAACACACTGCTGTCCCTTTCTCCTTGGTAAGTTCAGAAATGGGCAGCTAGATTAGTAAAATAGGAAAAGTGGCTTGCGAGACACTTCTGGAAAACAAGGCATATTTTTATTGAATAAAAGTTGTAAAAGACAACTGGATGCCTTCTAGTGGCCACTGGATGCATACATCTTAAAATAAACATCGTGCTGTGGAGAGCGCCACGACAGCACGCGTGTGGGGCTGAATCAACCGCCCACAAGCTCATCATCACACCCCTGTCTCTTCCGTAGGGGAAAATATCCTTTAACTTCTTCTTAAAGTGCAAGCTGGGCTAGATTTGTGTTTTGACATTAAGAGCTGAAAGTTTCCTGCCAAATAAAATTAAATCAGACTAAAATTATTGAAAGTAGATAGCAGATTTTAAGCATGTTACTTGCCTCACACATCGCTTGGCACAGTGTCGGTGTCTCAGAGTGGCTGGGAATGTGGAACTGGGGCACTCGAGCCTCAGTGGAGTGAGTGGTGGTGTGAAGAGATCTGGGTTCTCATTTTTACTTTGTGTAAAACCCTGAGTTTTTTTTTTTTTTCTTCTTTGAGTAGTTTAGATCTCTCAATCACTTTCTTCAGGATGAGAGATTTCCCTGAGTCTGAAACCTAATAATCTGTGATTTAAAAATAAGCTGAGTTTTCACTAATGCCATACTAATCTTTGAAATATATTTTCTTTTATTTAAATCATAAGTCAGTCCATTCCCTTTTGCTCATTAAAAGAAATGTGTGAAGTATTTACTGAGCCTTGACCTGTTTGGTTTTTTATACTCTAAATGAAAAAGAAAATTGTGGTTTCAATTGTTATTATAATGATGACACATTTTCAAAAGATCCTTCTAGCTGGGGATTTAGATTTCAAAAGATCCTTAAATATATTCAGAACCCCCCAAATCATATTTAAGGATAATTATTTACGTGATATATTGGACTTTTTCAAAAATCTTAATTATGAAGGAATTTCCCAGCAGGGTGGTGCATGCCTGTAATCCCAGCACTTGGGAGGCAGAGGCAGGAAAATTGCCGTGAGCTCGAGGCCAGCCTGGGCTACATAGTGAGCTCAAGGCCAGCCTAGACTACATAATGAGACCCTGTCTCAAAAAACCAAAATGATAATAATAATTATTATTATCATGAAGAAATGAAGGGTAAAAGACATGAAGATTTTTGTGAGATGTGGCATATTCTGATTTAACTTTATTTTTTATTTTTTTTTATTTTTAAATCAAGAACATGTATTGGTACAATGTATATATAATTGTTACATTCATCACATTTATTTTGTACCTGTACATGGTGTATCTTGGTTCTCCCCCCTCTTCCCCGCCCCTCCCTTCTCTTCCCTTCCCTATTTACAGCAGGTAGATTCACATTTCTCCATGAATTCCCTTTCCTTTTTTCTATCCCTCTTTTCCCTTCCCGCTTCTTCCTCTCTCTCCTTTCAATGCTCCTCTCCTTGGAACATTATCTTCCTTTTAGATTATATCTATTACACCTCTTCGTCCTTTTTTTTGCATCCATAGTTTCTCATATTAGAGAAACAATTCGATGTGTACTCATAAGTGTCCGATTTATTTCACGTAATAGTATGCTTTCAAGGAACATCAATTTACATACAAATGACTCTAGTTTATCCTTTTTTATGGCAGAGTAGTACTCCATTGTGTAGAAAAACCACATTTTCTTTAGCCACTCATTGGTCGTTGAGCATTTAGGTTGTTTCCAAGACTTAGCTATTACAAATTGTGTTGCTATAAACATGGTTGTGCATACATCCCTGTGGTATGAGGATTCCAGTTCTTCTGGGAAGATCCCCGGTAGGGGGATAACTGGATCAAATGGAACCTCTAGTTCTAGTTGTTTGAGGAATTTGATCCAGTTACTGACTTAACTTTAAATCAGAACCTGAAAAAATCTCTATTGAGAAATCTGATGACAGTGAGTAGTGCGACTATAATAGATCTTTAGTGAATGTGCGGGGGTTTTTTTGTTTAACCTGATGGGCAGCAAATTAAAATGTATGTTGTAGTTTATAGCTGAGGATTTACACAAAAGCAGTAAAATAAGTGCCGGCCAAATTAGCAAGTTGATTGTGTAAGCAACAATCCTCATTTTAGCTAAACTGGATTTGACAAATTGTTTGACATTCTGCCTGGCAAACTTGAGATTTATAATATTTACCACTATCAACAATAATGAAACAGGAGGAGAAATTCAGTATCTGACATTTTAATCTGTATATTTCACTTTTCTTTTAGCTAATCAATGCCTAATTCTGGAATATATTTCACATTTTGTTCTCTCTTTAGCAGTGAAGTTCGATGTAGTCTTATTTAACATTAATTGAATTATAGCAGTGCATAAAGATTGACTTTCACTTTACTCTTTCAGTCTTTAAAGATGAAAATTACTGTGGAGAAAATATTTTTAAGTGCAGAAGGAAGTCCACAAATTTATTCATTTTATAAATCGAGATAAATTCTCTAGTGAATCTTTTAAAGCAGAATAGCAGTCCGCTGGCCTGGTTGATGTGCGATAGGATTGTTTAAAAACGCAGAAACATAAAGCATTAATATTTACTAGTTTCTCGTGGTGCAGTTATGAATGGTGAGCACCCATGGGAAATACGGCCCCCCGCTTTCGTGTGTGAAATATCAGACTTTAAAAAATACTCCAATGGGTTTTATATGAATCACTAGTTGTACTTAAAGACAGCGGAGTAAAGGAAAGAACTCACGCTGTTACATAGAGTCAACACCATCACGGTTGGCTTGGAAATGAGCGTTCATGATTTCCGCAGCTTGCGTTCTGTGAGGCAGGACAGGAGAACTGGGAGATTGCTTTTCACACCGGTCCGAGTGCTCACCTCAAATGCTGCATTTCAAGCTCCACTTCAGTGTCAAAATACTCGGGGCTCCTGAAAAATACATACACTGAATGTTTAAATTGTTGAAAAGGTATTATTGTATAAGACATATTTAAAAACAAATGGGGGAGAGCATTTTGAGGGAGAAGGACAAAGTGTCTTTCACGGTAATGATTTTTTTTTAATTGAACATGTCTTGTATTCTTTGAACACTTCTCACTGATCAAATTTTATAGCAATTTCTATCAAAGAAAAAGAGTACAGTGTGTCATCATCGACCTTATTCAGTGGATCTAGCACCATGCAATTCCTGGCTCTAGCACAATGGAAGATACTCACAAAAGACTTTCAGAAGTGCTTTAGAGTGTCAAAACAATGGAATACCAGAGTAGTACTCCACTGTGTAGAAAAAGCACATCTTCGTTAGCCATTCATTGTTTGCTGGACATTTGGGTTGTTTCCAAGACTTAGCTATTACCAACTGTGTTGCTATGAACATGGTTGTGCATATAGCACTGTGGTATGATGATTTTAATTTTTTCTGTGAAGATACCAAGCAGAGGAATAGCTGGGTCAAATGGAACTTCTAGTTGTAGTTTTCTGAGGAATCTCCACACTGATTTCCAAGGTGGCTGGACCAGTCTGCATCCCCACCAACAGTGGAGAAGGGTTCCTTTTTCCCTGCAGCCCCACTGGCATTTGTTATCCATTGATTTCTTGATAATAGGTGTTCTTTCTGGAGTGAGATGGAATCTTAGCGTTGTTTTGATTTTCATCTCTTGAAAAAAGGATAAACTCGAGACATTTGAAGGTAAATGGATGCATCTTGAGAATATACTCTTAAGCGAAATAAATCAGACACTCATGAGTACACATCGAACTGTTTCTCTCATATGAGAAACCATAAATGTAAATAAAGACAAAGAGGTATAACAGATAATATGTAAAAGAAAGATAATATTCAAAAGAGAGGAGAACTAGAAAGGGAGAAGGGGAAAATAAGGAAGGGAAAAAGGAAAGAAAGGAGAAAGGGAAAAAAAGGAAAAATGTAAGTAAACCTGCTGTAAATAGGGAAGGGTGGGGGAATGGAAGGGAGGGAAGAGGAAGGGGGGAAAACCAAAATACACCATGTACAGGTACAAAATAACCATGATGAATGTGATCATTATGTATACATTGTACCAATACATGTTCTTGGTTAAAAAAAAAGAACAATGGGGTAATTATGTTTGAAATGAGGGGGAGGATTTTAAGGATTAATGAAAATATGTCTTTTACTTTAACAATTCCTTTAATTTAAACAGTGTATTTTTCAATTCCACCTCATATTATGCTGCCAAGATTTGTATGTTGTCTACTATCCCAAAAGAATTTAGTTCTTCCTAGATTCAACATCTCTGGGAAGAATTGCATATCTAATGCAATGTCAATACAAATGTCCAAAGGGTTAGAAACTAGTTTGGGTTACTTGAGAAACCCAAAATACTTAACAAGCAAAATATGAGAGGTGATAGAGGATCTGGAGAAGGGGGAAGAGGGGTGGGCAGGGAAGGCAAGTAAAAATGATTAATACGGGATATGTATATGTATTCATTTCACAAAATAAATTAATTATGATGTAAACACATACCAATGTAATAACTATATATGAAAGTTAAAGTAAACCTATGTTTTCAAAATTTAAGCATTATGATATCTAAATCAAAACAATTAGCAGTTTGTTTTTATAAAAAATGCTTTAATTTCTTTCAAAAAATAGGGTTAATATGATAGACTGATGTCTGGCTAATCTTCACAAACAAAGAATGTGACCTTGAATTTAGCGGGAGCCAGGCCTTGAAAACATGCATTTGTAGTTCAGGGAATCATGTTTTGCCTCATGTGACTGAACCAGCATCTAGCATTTACAGTGAGAAATTGCAAAGAGTTGGTAGTAATGAGCGTTAATGAAAAGTGAATGGTAAAATAAGAAAGCAACATTCTTTGAAAGGTTTTCAAAGTTCTCCTAAGTAGCTTGCATTTTGCAGGACAGGCAATACCATGGCATTGGAAAGTGACACAATTAAGAAAAGTAACTCTGCAAGAGTGATGAGACTAGTAGAAGAGCTTTGGGTCTTAACGTGAGGTTATTGCTAGTCCACAAAAGAGCCGAGGAGACACACGTCAGGAAAACATAAATCATGATACAAGTCTCTTTATAGCTCGTGGCACTGTCTACTGATGCACGTTGTCTGTGGATTCACTCTCACCACATTTTCTAATTGTTATTTTGATTATAGTGACTGTATATGGAAAATTTTAAACATTGTAGTGGCCCTAAGCAATCTACGACAAGATTTAAGCTTCCGGGAACACCATACGCTGATCATTGTGTCAGTCTTTAAACTGTGTCTCCTTCAACTAAGTCACATATTCAGAGAATAGACTGTGCGGTCTTCCAGTGCTCTAAGGCCCTGAAAAAATATACTGACAACCGCGCAATTACCTGGTATGTTTCTGTCACGACAAGTTTATAAGAACATTATTTTTTAAATTAAGATTAAAATAAAGCGCTATCATTACTGGAAATAGGCTATTTCTATGAAATTATCTTGATAATATTTTATACTTATAAATTGAGAGGAAAACTATTTTAAGGTGAAATCAATTATTATAATTATAGTATAGAAGTATTTTTCTATTTTATAAAACAGAATTTAGAGGAAAAGCATGTTGCAAAAACAGTTTTCACATTTAAAATTAGAATTGCAATGGTATCTACTTCATCTGATTATTTTGAAGATTAAATAAAATAATCCTCATAAGCATTTCACTTACAATTTGACACAGAGTTATCTGCACAAAGATCAATTTTATTCATATTAATTATTCATATTAACAATATATTAACTCATCATGAAGAGAAAGCAACTGACAAAAAGATAACAAACAGTATTGTGAAAAATACTGGCAGTAATGTACTTTCTTCTGTAGAACTTTTCAATGTAGAAAGAATTTTTAAAATTTTGAAACATTTAAAAATTTTAACATTCTCATTTTCCTTCCATTAGCTTAATTTTATTTAGCACATAAGGGCATTAGTCTAGGTCCTGAGCTAGAAGGATGGAAAAATACAATTGTAGTCCCTAGAGTTTTGTATTTGAGTTGGAGAGAGCCATTTTAAACTTAGATATCATTGACAGATATCATGTAAACAGAACTGCATGCAAAATACAATGAAAATACATTTAATTTACATAACATGAATTTTTAGTATGTGGCCTGTATTTAAATAGCAAATATAAAAATCTATACAAGTTTTGGAGATTATGTGTGTTTGTTCCCTTAGGACCCATTTATGTATCTTTGAAAAAAATTTTGGTTGATATTCACTTGTATTTCTGTGACAATAATAATGAATATAAGGCTAAATGACTAACTTACTTGGTCCTTTTGAGACGCTGAGAACAGTGGGACATGGGAAAATCAAAATGAACACATTTACTCAGTTAATAGACTTTTCAACATAGAAAAACTTATATCTACACATTTTTCCTTCCTCAGGTGAGCTAACACATCTCCTTGTATGGCACAGAATTCTGGGGAAGGACTGTACCATTATCACTCTGACTTAACTTTTACCTTAAAAGATACCCTCTATTCATTGCACTTCCTTGTGTTATTCATCAGCATACACCTTGATATAGCATCTGAAATGTGACTCAGTGTGGAAGTCTGCACCCCACCCTGACAGGTAGGCCACAGAGATAGAGGTCAGCACAGTAGGATGGCATGCAGAGAGCTGGAAGGAGCTATGGACGATTTGTGTCCAGGGATGCTAAGCCGAAGATTATTAAGCTCAGTGGCATGTTATGAATTTCAGTTTTTAAAAAATCAAAATAGTAATTTATTTGAAACAGAAATCTTGCAAAATAAACAAGAGTTAGTACTATTTTTATTTTAAAGAAGAGGAAATTGAGCTGTCTCAGCGGGCCTGGGGGACTGGGTAAGTGTGGTCGTGGCTGGCTCAAAGTCTGACCATGATGCTGGGATGATAGCAAGAGAAGGGTGGTACGCAGAAGCTGGGGAGTGTAGCGGGAGAAAAGGAGGAGGAAATATTGATCAATGTGTACTGACTTACAGTTAGACATGAGTCAGAAGTTCTGGTGTG
Source organism: Hystrix cristata (assembly GCA_004026905.1). Lineage (NCBI taxonomy): Eukaryota > Metazoa > Chordata > Mammalia > Rodentia > Hystricidae > Hystrix > Hystrix cristata. The sequence continues at coordinate 15,195 of PVJO010009662.1, read as the reverse complement.
CTACTGTACGGTGACCACAGACCACAATATACTGTATTTTTCAAAAGGCTTAGATGAGAAATTTTGAAAATTTTCACCCTAGAAATGATCAATGTGGAGATAAGAATGTTTAACCTTATTTAAATTTATACACTATTTATGTGTTTTAAACATTGTGTTACTCCATTAATATGTACAATTTTTATATCTTTATGTTTCAGTTAAAACACAGTTAATGAATAAAAATGCTAATAAGTAGCAAAACTAATCCTACAACCCAATTACAATCATAAGAGTTACCTGATGTTCAGTTTTTCTGGTGCACAATGTACTGTGCTCAATTCTTATTCTTTTCACCTCACGTAATATTCAGTACCACTTATGAAATATATCCTACAATCAACAGAATAGTAAGCAGTAGAATAATAAGCGGCAGAAAAGGAGTGTATTGGAGAATTATAACATATTATAAATAGCAGAGGGAAGTAAATAGCACAGGGAAAAAGGTTGTCTAGTTAGAGTAATTGAGAAAGACTTGTTAGAATTTGTAAATAAAATAATATCTTTAGAAATTGAAACGTAAGAGCATTCTTTTGACTTAATTGTGGTGTGAGAAAATAGTAAAGGAAAATAGTAAGGGACAAAAATAGGTCCATCTTTGTCGCCAGTTTTTCACAGGGACCGTATTTATGGCAAGGGCCTCAAGAGAAACAGATGAACCGGAAAGGAACCGTGGCTGTCCATGGTGCTAAGCGATGTGTTTCCCTGACCATTTCTGCGACTGAAGAACCAAGTCTGCAAGGAGCCAGGAAAGGTATAACTAGGACAACAAAAATGCTATACTATTTTGGAGTTAAATTTACTGATATTTCAGTAAATTACCAATACCTTACACTTAATATAGCAAATCTACTCTTCCCAACTGCAAAGTTCACATTGCTCAGCCTCTACACTGTGTTGCTCTTCTTGAATACTTACCATGTTACAGCTTAACAAAGTTTTGCTGTTTCTAATGAAATCTTGGGAAATGGCCTATATGTGAAAAGTTGCCACTTCAAATTAGTTTTGATGAAACTGTTAATTAACTACGACCATTAGTATTAAGAGGAGGAAGTAAAAATAGTTATGTGTTCCCTTTCACCTGCAGTGTGCAAATTTAAAATTAACTTAATAAGATTCTGAAATACTAATAAGACTTAAGAACTGCTTTTAAAGTCTTCTCTCATATTCATTCTATAATCTAAGCAAAAATCTTCATGCATAAAGGCAAACGAATGGAGGTTGAGTAAGATTAGAAAATGTGTGTATTTTTTCCTAGTTTCCTTGTTGCCTTTTTTCTAAAAAATAAAGCAACTTCTCTTTCCTTGGTATTGTGTGTAACTCCATTATGCTATAATAATAAAAATATCTTTGTTTTTGTGGTATCCTTGGTCAAACAAGCCATTAATTCACATGTAAAATTCACCAAAACATAAGTAGATATTCTGTTGTAAACAGTACAAATAAGTTCGTTATAACTCACTGCAGGAGGAAATTTCACCTACTGCAGTGGACAGATCATGAGTGGTGAATCAAGGGAAGCATTAGAAGTGAGGTGTTACCCCCACACCAAAAAAAAAAAAAAAAAAAAAAAAAAAAAAAAAAAAAAAAAAAAAAAAAAAAAAAAAAAAAAAAGAAAAGAAAAAGAAAAAGAAAAAGAAAAAAAAAGAAGTGAGACGTTTATGAGGGAGCAGAGAGGGAAATAAAATGGTCAATCAAAGGACATGGTCTTTCAAGTTGTGTAGCTGAAAATGGACAAAAGCTGGGATAAAAGAATTTATAACTAATGGACACTTTGCAGCAACATTTATAAGTAAACTTGATGGATAATTTAGTTATTTTGATAAGAAGAAAAGATAATCATTTTGATAAAAAAAAATCGTACTGCAAAAAAAGAAAGAAAGAAAGAAATTATTTGTAGATATATAGTCTGGTGTATTCCAAGCATAAAAATTTTCTGAAACCAACAACTGAGTCATGTTAGGGGACGGGTATAGTCCTATATAAATCATAGTTGACATAGATGATGCTGCCCTCCGGGAGACTATTCTTGCTGGTGATCAAACCTTGAGGTGCAACATGGGGTAGCACAGTCTTCTTTCACTCTTTTAGTGTCCACTTAAAGCACTTATTATATAGTCAATAGCTAAGTAAAATTTCAACAACTATCAAAACTAATTCATACAAAATTTTCAACCTGAAAATAAGATCATGGAGTTTTGTTTACTGATTATTTTTGCTAAAACATAACTCATACAGAGTAATTATATTGTGATATCTTAGTGTTTACTTCTAATGACATTAAGATTCCACATTGTTGCTGTCATGAATTTTTAAAAGGTCATATTAGCAAACACTGTATTTATTAATCTTCAGGCATGTCTGCAGAGAAACAGTTATGGAAAGCAGACTAACCTATGCATCCACGTTGTGATTATTTTTATTTATTCCAACTAAAGTGTTTATGATATTTTATGTACTAGATTATTGGGCAAAAGTTTCACATTAAGATACACTACATAATTGATATGCTACTAAGTTTGCTATTTTCTTTAACCTAAGAAAGTGCATGAGATGATTGCTAATGAGAAAACTTGGATTTTAGTTCTCAACTCATGATCCTCCCAAATACATTTAGTTGCAGGAAAGTAACTCCTTGGAATTTTACTAAATTATGAATGTATCTTATTCTTTCTAATTCTGAGTCCTCTTCACTTGCCTATATTCTACAAGTTCACTAATAAAATGAATGCTGGATAGTAACTACCATGATGGTTTTCTTTCACCAAAATTGTAAAATCAAGGCTCAAAATGAGTCATTTCTATGACAATATTATGAGTTAAGTAATATAAATGTAACATAATTCAATTTAAAAATATTCTTTTATCTTTCATGAATCAAAGTATTTTTAGGTGAATTTCCTCACAAAACACACTTTACACCTAGAGGATAATTTTTATAAGTTTGTGTCAGAGCATAAATTGGAATTTATGAAGCATTTTTTCTCCATTTTTATATTTGTATTATTTTAAGTGTCTCCTAATTCAGCTAATATATCATGTTTCTTAGCTTTGTACATGAACTATCTACGTGCTTTGCCAGATTCTTCATTAAACAAACAAGCAAACTAACTTAAATTTATACCTGGTGTTTCTTATGAAAACAAAATCTGAATTTGGTGTTGTAACAACGACCAAACATGCCTCCATCAAGTCAAGAGAAGGGAAAAACAGTGTGCTTTATACATATTCTAAATCTCTTGACTCAATTCTTATTCTTGTATTTGTTTTCTGCTGATTTCCCTCCTCTTCCTATACGTCTTCTCACACTGACTTCTGCAATGAATCGTTAGTCTGTGCTGTGCTATGTGAAGGATAGCTCTGAAACCTGGCAGAGGTAATTCTTGGAAGCTCCTTTTTACTGCTGTCAAACGGAGTCATAACATTAGAAGGGATAACAGGAGGACCATTAGGCCTCCACTTGCAATATTTCCAGTATCAGCTATAGTGCATCTAACCTAATTCCAGAACGTACTGTGAAAGATTCTGTAAATTGAAAAAACAAAGCTATTCAAGATTTCAGCAAAGATGAGAAGAAATTTCCTTCCAAATGAGAAAAATCTATTCTCTGAAGAAGATCAAAATGATAAATGTGTGGGATAGTTTTTGACTTGTGGTAAGCACTAAATCCAGCACACCTGAACGATAAAGGGATTGAATTAATTCATTCACCCTACAAATCTCGTCCTAGCAACCCTGAGAGGTGAATCTCTAGTGCCTCGGTTTATAAATATTGTCTCTTTTGGAGATCATGGTGAAAAGGAGTAAGTTGGCAACAAGCTGGTTGTTTTCTCAAGGCAGGAGAGAGGAGAGTATCTCAGTGAGTGTAGAGAGGAATGCTTGCCTGAGGTAGGCTCAAATGCAGAAAAGACGAAGGGATTTCAAGATCCTGCCAAGATTCCCCCAAACCCTAAAGCCAGGAGGAAATACAGATGGCCAACAAATTAATATAAAATGCTCAATATCATCTTTGTTCATCAAGGAAATACAAATTAAAACGACAATGAGACACGATCTTTCCCAAGTGTGAATGGCTACTGTGCGAAAATAGCTCGTGCAGACATAGAGAAAAAGGACCTTTACAACACAGTTGATGTGAATATATATTAGTACCACCACCATAAAATACTATGATATTTCCTCAAAAAACTAGGACAAAATCGTGTGATCCAGCTATCCAGCTCTCATGGAAAATTTTTATTTCTCAAAGGAAATAAAAATCAGCATACTGAAGAGATTCCTACACACCCATAATTAATGAGGCAATCTTTACAATACCAAAGATGTGGAAACAATCTAGATACCCATTGGATGAATGCTTATACAATGAATCAAGGTAATTTTTATTTTTTATATTTTACCAAATTATACATCAAATTGCATAAAGTCCACTTTCCTGTAATGTTTGAAACCTGAAAAAAATCACACAGTCAGATATTTTCAAGATCACTCGTTGGTTTTACAATGCGATATTGAAGACTTGGATACAAAAATCTGTTCTACAACAATATATTCTGGAGTGTAAGTATCCACCTACAGACAACTGCAGATTCACTAATATTTGTAGAGTAGACAGAAAACAGTAAAATATGCTAAGAAGCAAAATGCTCTCCTAGAGCGAGGGCAAATTCTACAGGCCTAGTATGTATTAATAAACTCACAAGCCCAACGAATTTGTAGTTGAAACTGTAATATGATCCTGATAAGGTTATGCAGAGTCCTCACATTTATTTTATATGTACTTTTAAACCAAGAATTAACTATTCCTTGAAAACTTGTGAGAGATATGAAGAAGAAATATGATAGTTTTTTTCTAATTAAAAGACATATATTAACAGAAATTAGCCATCCAGTTGAAGCTGATGAATTAATTACATAGTCTTATCTGTGTTTCCTCCAGAAATTCTACAAATAATGAATAAAGTATGTTTAAAAGTAGCAAACCATTAGAACAAGTATCATGATAGAAGAGAAAACACAAGTAAGATTACAAACAGACAAGTTTAGGAGAACTGAGAATTTGGAAACTAAAATTGGCAGCGGGAAAAGTAGAGCCGTGTTGTGATTTATAGCACAACGTTCACAAAAGCCTCAGGAAGTGACAGCTCCAGATAGCGGGAAGGACGAGCGGCGCGAAATCCACTAGTTAAATGTCTTAGAGTTGACACATTTTTCAGCAGACCGTCAGTGCGTTGACATCCTCAGTAGTCTTCGAAGAAGTCAGACTAATTTTTAGCCTTAATGTATCCGATTATTCTGCACAGCACTGAGCCCCGCAAGCCGCACACGACGACAAAAAGCTTCAGATCTCAGATCTTTGTCTAACTGGAGGGGCACATTGTTTTTGTTTTGTTTTGGTTTTTTAATTTCTTGTTTTGCATTGCCATGTGCTTTCTGGCACACCGTTTAAATTAAATGAGTATATCTTGAGCTTAAATGAATTTGTTATTAAAAGGATACGTTCTCAGATACAAATAGAATTACCCCTCCACAAAATTGTGAAGTACAAGCTTTTTTGGTTTTTGTTTTTGAAGTAGGAAAATATCAATAGACAAAGTGTTCAATACTTTTCAGACATTTTCATATTTAGCATATTTCAAAAGTTCATCATATATAATTGGATTCTTTTTGTTCGTTTGCTTGTTCGCATTTGTCATACTGGGGATTGAACTCTGGGCATTTACACTGAGCTACATCCCCAGCCCGTTATTATTGTTATTATTTTTGAGACAGAATCTCCCTAAGTTGCTAAATTGTCCAGGCTACGCTCAAACTTGTGATCCTCCTGCCTCAGCCTCCTGAAGTGCTGGGATTACAGTCATACACACCACACCTAGCTAAAATGGATACTTTTAAACTGTTTCTTCATAAGTAAATATAGGTAAATGATATAAAAATATGAAAGTTTCTTGAATGAAAATTTATTAGTCTGTTTACCAAATGAAAAGCCAATTTAGTCTTTTTGTTCAATACTCTGAGTCCCAGATAATTTTTACAAAATCAACTTTCAAGTTATAAGGCCTGGAAAAAATAAAATTTGTCAAAGCTGATCGAATTGACAACATGACCTACATGAAAATCATCACATAGGCATCTTGTCGCATTGTTCTCCGCATTTACACAGTTGCAAAGCATTGAGCTCCCACTCAAACTATGTCTTCAACTCTAGATCCAATATTCCCAGTGCTAGAAGTGCAGTTCTTGACCACTTTATCTTTCAGAAATACACTTGTGTATTTCTGTTAATTCACTACAATTTCAACATGTCAGAATATAATGAAAACAATACGTAGTATTTTCAAAATGTGTCTAAAGAACACAAATTTGTATCTAATTTAGGCGTTCCTGAACTTTCTGCCCCTGCCATCCCCACCGTTGTTGCTATGTATGGACGCCCTGTTCATCTTTCCACCCCTCTCTCTGAGTACATGTCGGAAATGCCACTATTTGGCCGGGTAAGCCTTCTCCCCTCCACTCCCGAAGAAAAAGAACAGATGAAGAAACATGACGTGCTCATGCAGTTTACTCCTTACCCTATTTTAATGGGAGGCTTTCAGTTCAAGAGAAGGCATGCAGAAGCGTTGGTAGTGAATAGGCCCTAGAGTTCCTAGAAATAGCTGTTTTCAAAATAAATTCATCGACTTGTCACAACTGGGAAATGTTCACACACATGAACTATTCCCATCAGTGGAAGTCATATTAAAGGCAGACCCGAGTGTTTGTATTTATGTGTATATGTGCACACGCTTGCTTGTGGATGCTTAGTATTAAATTATGAAAACTTGTTTATTTACATACTCTTCCCTTCATCTATGTCCCACAAGTATAGAAAGAATTAAATTTTTCCTTTTGTACTCTTCCCCGTGCCCAGCTACTCTGTAAGAGCAGAAATCAATTTTAAAACTAAGAATAATAAAAATCTCAGGTGAGGAGTTGAAAATTACATTTAATTAAAAGCTGATGGCTAGATATAAGGTGAGATACGGAAAATCACTATTAACACCTCTACTCTTCTTCCTACCCATGAGAAAATGAAAGGATTGAAAAGAATTAAAGTGGTAATTGCTGAGACAGTTTGAAGGTGGCAATTACATTGTTTAAGTAATGTTACAGAATGTAAATTAAAATACATTTTAAAATAATATTAGGTAGGTAAATATAAAGTAGATCAGATTCTATGTAATCATATATGAGAGGAAAATTAACTCTCTACTTTTCAAGTAAAGGGAAATATTTTATTCTTGATACTTTCCCCCAAATCAGCAACATATCTAAAATGAAGAAGGAGGTTTTTGAGTTTTTATTAATTATGAGATTCAGAGAGATTACTTGATCATGTCACATAAGGGAGTAATATTTGTAGTCACAGTTGTATTTTATTTTACTAGAAATTAAACAGACAACATATATTATCAATTAGCTTGTAGATTTTGTTATTCCCAAATGTATTACAGACAACTGCTATAATCTAAATATGATGGCTTGCAGTAAATATATTACAAGACTCCTTAATTTTTATTGGCATTTTTGTCCTATGGGTTCTCTTCTGATGATGTACACTGATAGATAAGGTTATTCACTCAATGTACAGTCATAGTTTGGTTTACAGAGTTGATTTGTTTCACAATTTTGAGAAGATAACTGCATTTGTGTTTGTATGGGGAAGATGGTCATAGTTGTGTTTGTCACCCCATGAGGAGTTTGCCAAGGGAAGCAAAATTTTGCCAAATGCCTTTGTTTGCAAACTGAATTGTTTTAAAACAGAAGAGTTCATGAACCAAGGTATTGCTGTATTTTTTTTTACATTTATTCAATCAACAATCTAAATAGAAAATGGAACCTGTCAAAATCATGAGAAAAATCACAAGGATTCGTCAGCGTTGAAACAATTAGTTCATCCTAAATATGAGTGAGAGTCACTTAGGAGACTTCAGGAGTCCTGGAAATACAAAAACAGCCCTCACTCTAGTTCCCTTCCCCCTGTTAACCAGCTGGCCAAGAGCATGATAGGTTTGAGGAAGCAGGCAGTAAGTTTTCCCCAGTGTGGTTACATCCTCATTACCTCGTGGAAAAGATTTTTTTCATCATATTATGTGTTAAGAAGTAGGTAGACCTCCACCTACCTATAAACCCCAATATAGATCCCATTATTCCTTACACGCAAAACTGCAGAATAAGGAAAAAAGACCACAAAGGACATTTAAAAGACTAAATATAACTTAATTTCAGAGTACCTTTATTAATTAATTATTGCAAACTTACTAAGTGTTTAATAATGTTTGTGGTATTTTAACAAGAAAGCATTACTCGTAAACTAGGTTACAAATGATTTTGTATCTCACTGGTAAGTGGGACACCATTTTCATATTCACCAACATAATCATTAGACTATTCTCTGAAGGTGGAACTCAACATGAGTATCCACACAAGGCCTCTTGTAAGCGGATCTTTTAGCCTTGCAAGCCCTCCATCTTGGGGCTACACTCTCAGCACCACATGAGTGTTTTCTACAGGAACTTCAAATGCTGAATTTCACACAAACGATAAGTAACCTGTTCACACGGGAATAGGAATAATGTTGAAGAACATGTGCTTTAATGAAAGAAGCCCATTTTACAAGTTCTATATTTTTGATCAAATCATTTTCGCTAAGTCTCAATCTCTTAGCACAAAAACATGTGGATCATAAGAACATTGGCCTTACCAGTTTTGTAGATTGATATGAGAATCAAATTAGACAATGCAGTAAGTGTTAAGTAAAAATCAAAGGAAATATAATTTGCATTACCATCACTAGTAATACAGCTTTAGCAGAAAAGATATAAATACTCCAGCTGCTCTTATAATAGAGAAGTGTTTTATACATCATCATGTAACAAATTCTGAGGGCTTGCCCCAGATCTGCTCAATGCAGAAATACCTGGTAGTTCACACTGTAAATGAGACTCACAGACTCACAGACATTCAGAGCATATACCTACAACAATTATTTTTAAAATAAATTTTTGTTTCAAATACATTCTGTTTCACTGTAAGGAAATGTTTTATTCCTCAAGTGAAAACTGGAGCAATTTCCCTTATCTAGTAATCACACACACACACACGCACACTTACAAATACATAATATCATAATTTTCTGGGCAAAGGTAAGAGGTAGAGAGAGAAGTAACTTCTGTAAGGTAACATATATTAAGCGACCAAATATTAAAACTAAGCATGTTCGCAAGTCAGAACACGTTTTACTATCACGTGCTTATTCGTGATCAGTCCATCAGTACTGAAATATTACATTGTTATTTTAAGATGTTGTGCAATCACAGTTTCGCGGTTTAACGTAAAATTTGAGTGATCAGTCAAGAAAACATTCTTTTAGATATGAGAAAAAAAATGTGGTCTCCAAATTTACTTGATGAGGGTAAGTACACTTCAGTATTGAAACTGTAAAGCGTACCGTGAAAAAGTGAAAACTCAGAGGCAATCCCAATTTTCAGCACCGATGCAAATATCCTTAATATGAGGTATTTGCCAAGGAAATACCTCATGGTATTTCCATGTGCACTCCCCGCATGCAAATTGAGTTTATTTCTGGTTAAGTTAATGAATAAACATTATATATCAAAGTTTTTCACAATATAATCACATCAATAAGTGGAATAAAAAATAATATTAATCTCTGCTAAAAACTTTTGGAAAACTAAGATTCGAGGAAAGTTTCTTATTGTGTTAAAGGGTATCATTTACATAAAAAGAACAAAGCATAATCAAAGGTGAAAGTTTAAAAATTTTGCTTACAAAATCAAAACAAGAAAAAAATCTCATTATTGTTATTTTGGCTCGATATTTTACCTGGTGCTCTGAGTCAAGGAAATAAACAAATAAGATATTTTAATAATCGAATACAATAAAAATAATGTCAATACTCACAGTTGATACAGTGTTATTAAAAACTGGAGAATTCAGGAAAGTTATTCAATATACAACAGTTACCTCTCTTATAACAATATAATGAGTTACACATACAGTGTTATAAAATATCTACTTAAAATGACAATAAATTGGAAAGAAGTCTAGATGATAACCTAAGGAAACCAGCACATGATCTGCATGACGAAAAAGTATAAAATGATACTTACAAGGTTTTAGAAACCCTCATGAAATGGAGACATATATTATGTCTGTGTATACAAAGATGAAGTATTACAAAGACATCGATTACACTTTTTCTATAAACTTAAAAGATTCCAAATCTGTTTGTAACAAGAGTTTTCATGCAATTTAATGGGGTATTTACACCTGTAAAGGATCCCAGTATCTACATAAAGGGTACAGGGTGAAGAATAAGCAATGGAATCCTGTGGAAAAAGAACACCATGTAGAACTCGCCTGTCCACTGCAAAGACTGCAGAGATCCTGTCAACTCGGTGTCTGCTTGGCTTGGGGTGATCACCTGCCCAGGCATTAGGAGGATTTCTGAAACAAATGAAATGCACAAGGAGGGTGATGCAGGACTGAATGGCCATGCAGATGAACAAAGCAAGGGTGAGCATTCTGTTTATCCCACAATCACTGATCCTGGACATTAACAGAGAAAAGGCAAAGTGGAGGCTTGCAAAGACTATGCAAAGCAAGCATTACACAGTTCCACACAGGCAGGCAACAATCGTAGTTAAGCAAGCAAAGTACAAGATTTGATTTTAATTTTAGAGTTACTTTCCTTCCTCATAGGTTGCTATGAATGAAATTTCCCTGATAATATATAACCATTTGTCAGGGGAAAAATATATTATGATCATAGATGGTTGAGTTTTCTTTCAAAAAGATACTTGATTGCTTCACACAAAAAAAGCAATCAACAATTTAACTTCCCTAGTTCTCCCTGAGGATTCCTCTCAATCATCTATTTTCTTAAAATCTGCTTTTTGGCTTTGTATTTATTCTGTTTCCTTTGCCACACTGAGGAATCTCTGTAAATCTTAAACTGTGCATTCCAGCTTTCAATTCCAATATTCCTGGTTGGTTTATAAGCATTTTATGTGGCAAAATTAAAACATGCTCTGTAAATCATTGTCGTTGACTTCCAGCCCAAGGACTAATCAATCTGTGGAAATCTGTGAAAGAAACAAATATTTCATAATGTATCTTGAAATATGATTAGTTTCTATGAGAACATTTTCATGCAGCAACCAATTTTAAATCTCCATGGAAAAAAAAGAAAGCCCCCTTTTAAGAAGAATGCTTAAGGCAATTAACAAAAGCTAGCACATAGTAAACAGTGGGTAAATGCCAATTTTCTTACCTTCAACTCTTTCATTAGTGGATAGTAAACTCATTGAGATCAGTTAAAACAGTTACACAAAATTGAATTTTAAGGTGATTACACAATTTATAGAACTTGGAAGGATAAAGATTAAACATGGGCAGTATTTTGGGATGACAGAATCAGATCCTCCTTCTAGAAATAAAACAAAGTAAGAAACAAATCACAGAGAGTGTCTGTGTCTAACTGTGGTTGCTAATCTCCATTCGATAGAATCCAGAATCTGAGTGTGACACAGGTTTCTTAGTAGTGTAGCAAACACAGCTCTATGAATCACATTTAACTGTTAGACATTACAATTCTCCTCCAACACTTCACTTAGCAGAAAATATGCACACACACGTACACACGTATATATCACAAAAAAAACCCTCACTATTATTTCCTACATTACTTTCAAGAAACAAAATACACAAAGGGTCATTTTTCATTTTATTTCTTAACAAAGTATTTATTAACATTAAAGGAGCAATGCAGAGACTCATCACTTTGTATGATATCGGTTGGTATTGACAATAACCAATTAGAAATAGGGTCTGACCATACCCAACTTCTACTTAAACTATGTAGTCACCGTAGTCATCATCAAACTATCACTCCTACAGAAAATCTTGGTATTTAATTATTTCTTTAAAATGTTCCAACTTTCATATTTAACCATATATAGAACAAGAAAAATAAAAATGACTTGTCTTTAAAATCTATTTAGAGTTATGATCTGATCACCAAGAAATTTAAAAAAAAAAAAACTCAAGCTAAAATTAATTTATTCTTTTTAAGTATACACACACACATACACACACATATATATGTATATATATATGTCTTTTAAAAATATGTTGGAGTAAATGTTTATACCTTATCAAAGAACTAATTACTATGCATATTTGTTCTGTTTGGTTGGTTCCAATATGTGTATGCATATAAATATACAAGGGGTGATCAATACATACTTCTAATATTTAAGTTTTAAAAATTCATTACAGTAAAAGACACACGGCCATAATTCCCCTCAAGCTGCCCTTGCACACACTTGGAACACACTTATTCCATTGATCTTGCCACTCTGAAGCAGCTCTGGAAGTTTTCTTTCCCTGTCTTTACAAGGCATGGTCAAAAATATGCTGCTGTCCAATGTCATCCAACAGAAAGGCTGGCCCATAAAATACTATGGTATATCTTCATCCATCTTGATCACTGGATCTGACACCATAGAACATCTGGTTCTACCCCAAAGTCAAAATGGCCGTGAGATGCAAACATTTTGAATCATTTGTGAACATCAAACCAGCCAGGACAGCACAAAGACACAAATGATATATTCCTGAACTGCTTCAAAAAACGGCAAGAACGATGGGATAAGTGTGTGGGAAAAGAGAGAGTATTTTGAAGAGTATTAATGTCAATGTGTCTTTTAAGGTAATAAAATTAAACACACACCTTATTTTCCAATCACATTTCATATGTATATATGTGTACATGTGTATGTATGTATATATTATATATGTATATATGTTTATGTATGTATGTATATGTAAATATATACACACAAAAACTTCAAAATTTCTGTTATTCATTTAATATAAAATATTTATTATATTATCCATCCATTCTATGCAAATCCTTTTTGCAGTAGAGGAGTATGGGGTTATCGATTCCTGACATTTAAATTTTCTTTATCCTCATGCAATGGGAGTGGCTTAAGGTTAATACGAGTTAGAAATACACATTGGTCAAAAACTTTGGCGGTTACTCACTCAGCAAAAGCAAAGTTCATTTTAAATTATTTTCTTGGTGATTAGACTTATTCTTAAACTCAGTATGAGCTGCCTAAAACAAATTTAAGGGCTACCTAAAGGAGAAACAGAAGCAGGAAGGTGTAGATGACAAGTTGCTATCTCTAGCTTGGTGGTATAAGGCAGCACCTTGAATCTTAGAATGTGAAAGTCAGTTATAAGCCAGAACTTAGTCTTGAATCTGGTGACACCCTGGAAGTAGATTTTGAGGCATTCTTCCCAACAGAATACCAATTTTCCTGTTAGGAAAACCTCTCCAGGTCTCATGGGGATCCAAACTCACCTTCACCCATGTGGAAGGGCTCCATTTCTCGTTGGATGGTATGGTGTCGGGGATTCCAGGCTCTTTCTGTCCCATCCCAAGAGTTGACCAGGACAACCAATGAACACATAAACACAACATTGATTCAAAGTAAAGTAAGATTCAAAATAAAGGAAGAAAAGCAAAGGATGAAAAAAAGTAAAGAAAGAGAAGGAAAGACTGAAGAAAAGGGAAGAAAAGAAGAGATATATCATCCTGCAAACCGGATGAGGCACTGCAGAAACAGGAGGGGAGGACAGCAAGATTGAAGTGGCAACAAAGTCAATGGTCACAGCCTTTTGGGTCTCCCAAGATGCTGTCTGTAGGAAGTTGTTCTGCCCACACATCCTGGCTGTTATCCATAGGTCACATCCAATCTAGATCAGGTTACATGCTTATATCTTGTTCCCACCCTCTCTTCAGAGTTTCACGATTGACAGGTTGCATTCTATCTTCAGCCAGCCTGCCGTGCCCTAATCTTCTACCTCACATTGGTGCAAATCCAGCTAGTGAGCTGCTAGGAAAGAGTCTTCTAATCCTCCTTTGGTAGGAATAAGGAAAACTAAGTGGCCAGATAAGAATGAGGCAGTATATTACTAAAGCTGCCACTGGGCACTATATTGGAATCATGAGAAAAGTAAGTCCAATTAAACTCATCCTGTGAATGTCAGAGAGGAGGGAAAGAGGTGATCTTGGTGTTTATATGGGAAGCCACTTGATCTGTTGTATAATTATGTCTCTGAAAGCCTACTTTTTCATTTCTGTTTACTTAAATTATTAATTTTCTTTCTTGCAGAAGCTATTTTCTAGTGGGTGGTGCTGGTGATCAAACTTAGTGCCTTAGCTTGCTAGGGAAGCATTCTACCACTTGAAGTAATCTCCAGCCCCCAGAAGCTATTTTGAATTAGGCTTTCTGGCTATTTGTACTCAAAAATATATAAACAAATTCAAAGGTATAACTAGAGCATACAATTCAAATGAGATCCTTCCATTTAGGAAAACAGAAAGGAAGAAATTTAATATTTAATTCAAGATAATAAAAATATATATAGAACCATTATTTTTCTTTAGTCCATGGTTACTGGAAATGATCTCTAGATCTTTTCTTCATACAAACTATTCTGTGCTTCTTATCACTGTCATTCTCAGCTGATTAAAATTTTTGCTAAGAGAAGTACAAAAATCTGTTTTCGTGTATTTCGATAGGAAACAACAAATTGAATACACTATGCAAAGTATTTTTGACATTTTAATCCAAATCAAACAGAATCTCATTTTCCAAGCACATTTAAATAAAAGCAATTATATTTTTAAAAGATAAAGTATATTCAATGCTTTAAAAAGCCAAGTACTCAAAAACAAAAAAAACAAAAACAAAACAAAACAAAAACAAAACAAAACAAAACAAAAAAAGCCAAGTACTGGGCTAAGTATTTGAGATAAAATGAGGAATAAAATACTGAGTGCACCTACTGGTTTTTATACAGAACACAATGACAAAACTACCTTACTTTTAAAGATTTAGCCAGTAAATGTACATATCTGAAAAAAATGAAAGAGATTTTGTGTTAGGATAATACATTTATTTCTAAAGTAGGTCAAATATGTTGCATTTTATTTCACCAATATTGAATGTATTCGTGTTGCAGTGTTAGTCTTTGAAAACACTTGGTGCTCTTTTATAAATGAACTTTAAACCAAAT